>CM076270.1:7435000-7620000 GCA_038380795.1 Pyrocephalus nanus | reverse complement strand
GAGAGATGCAATTCTATCTAAAACTAAACTCCTCTTATTTTTATCAGAATTTTTAGCTCCTGCATGGAAATACAGCAAAAACTTGTGATTGCTGTACAATTAAGGGCAGCTTTCAGAGCATTAAATGTACCACAGAGAAAGACAGAATTATTAATTGGGTTTTGTTCCTTCTTGGAGAGCACTTTAAAATAAAAACAAAAATAGACTCATTACTCCTCATTATTTAACTAAATACTAAAGGAGAAATCTAACTCTGTTTTGGTGGAGCCAAAAGATTTTGTAATGGTACAAAAGCCTGGTTACTTTACAGTACAGGATCCAACTGCCAGCAGATCCTCTCCAATTCAAGTTATGTCCTTTAAAAGCTTCTATTACTTCCTGCAGGCTGATATTCTCTGAGTTTTTGACACTTTAGGTCACTACTATCACTAGCTTTTACATATAGGCTTTCCTGTGTTTTGGTTATAAGCAAACACCAGGACCATCTAGTCTTCAAGTCCTCTTGGCTAATTTATTCAGGAAAGGAGTTTTCTTGTAATTTATGTTATGATGCCTTGACGGAGGTGGGTCCATAGTGGAGGATGCTTTACCCTCCTCTGTATCAGACATCATTCTTGCCAGAGCTAAACAGGATATTCTGTGGTAGAGTAAATGCTTCTCAAACATTCTTTTCAGCTCTCTTATCCCCTCTGAATCTACCAGCAACTTTACTTCTAGATATCTCTACCCTGTACTGGTACCCAAAAGAGAGAAGCAAACAAGAATCAGAAGAGATGTGATCTGGAAACCTTACCGTACAACAAAAGACTAAAGCTCAACTAAAAGACTAACCATGGTCTGCAATTACCTATTACTGAAAAGACTTCTGAGAGTAAAGGACCCTTTATTATGAGGGGAAAGAAAAGTATAAGAAATTACAGAAGCTAATGCATCTCAGCTGTTTTGCAACAACTATTAGAGAACTAGCAAGGAAATCCTTATTGTTACTTTTCCAAAGAATTCTATGCCCATGTACCAATATCCAGTGAGAAATAGCTGGTATTAAAATCAGTAAATTACAGAGTTAGTGTTCTGCTGTGCTAACTACATGAAAGGAGGATGGCTGCTAATAATATATATAAATACAATTTGAAAAGGGACAACTGAGAATAAAAAGCAAATATAGTGAGGGTCATCTTTAGTTGATTTAAAATTGCATTTTAAACAATTAACTGCAATTGTAATACAAATTTGTCCTGGAAAGAACTGTAAAAAAAATCCAGATACAAATGTCTTAAAATACATTTTCTCAGATTAATAATTCCTTCTAGGAAACATCTTTTCCCACGTATAAATTTTTTCTTAAATATTTCTAACAGGCCTATTTCATAGACCAATTATCTTTTCAGAAGCTGCAAAAGGTTCTGGTAATCATTTATAGGACAAAACTCACAAATATTTACTTGTAATATTTGTTGAGCAATTTAAGATATGAGATTAAATGTTAATAGCTTGAAATAATACAGCATTCCTTCTTGCCAGCAGGAAAACAAATTAATGATGATAGATTGGAAAGATAAAACTATTCTCATATAAGAAAACTTTAAACTGGAGGCTTATGTGCTGTTATATACATGTATTTGAACTCAGCTTTTTCTTAGCCTGCAGGATTGTTTGAAACTTTAAACAAGAAAAAACAGAAGAGAATTAAGTTTTAACTTCTGTAAGTCTGATTTCCAATTCTTTCTGACACAAAGACTTAAAATAAGTCAGTTTTGCACCACTACATGTCAAGAGGACAGCTTTTCTGCAACGCATGACATGGGTTACTCACTTGAAGGTGAAAGGAAATTTGAAGAGTAACCTTCAAATCCTATTATGTCATAACTACTTCCCAGGAGAGGTGAAGGAGACAGCAAGGACTACATATATAAAACCACCTCTTGTTTCATTCTCTTGTCTCTGGGTGCAGGCTTTTAAGTATTTGTATAATATAGGATCTTTGCCTTTTTGTTGCCAAGCATTCATAGTAAGCACTCCACAACATAACAAGAATTTTGAATAGAAGCCAGAAAACCATCTATCACTTCTGTTTTCTTTTTAGGTTGCTTCGTTGGGTTTCATGACTGATGAAACCCATACAGATGTTCTATAAAACACCTATTTGTGTACATAAACTAAAAAAAAAAAAAAAAAAAAAAAAAAAAAAAAAAAAAAAAGCTTTACTAGGCCAAAACATAGGGGATGGGATTCAGTTAGGAAATTCAAGGGTCTGGTTCCTTCCAAGACAGCAATTACTTGTGAAGGGAAGTGCAGCAGGAATAGCAAATATTTCAACTGCATCTTCGTGGAGTAAATAAGTAAGCTGTACAATGACTGCTCCTACAAGGATACCAGCAGACTATTTCATATTTAAAGGATAACTACACAAAAACCAGAGCTCCTCATAATACATCTAAAACCAAAAGAAGCTTTGAAAAGCCAAGGCATCCCTCTCTGCCAAAGCTAAGGTTTTTGTTATAAACACTATCATAAGAGATTCTATCAATCTAAATGAACCCTTGTCCTAACACTCATCAATATGATTTTTGAATGCTTCATAGGCATCAACTCAACCAGCATCATAGAGACTAATGGAAAGATTCTCAGTATAATCTCCTTGAAAGCCTATGAAGTTCAGACAGTAGCCACAGCTCTTATTTTAATATGAACTAATTTTTAATCATACTGAGGTACTTGAAAATTAACATACCCTTAAACTCTCTTCTCTGTGTCACCATCTCCATCAAACCAAGTGTGTTTTTTCTGCTCCTTCTCTGTGCTGTGTTTCAGAGTTTGAACAAGGCCAGCATGTGGCACAAGGACTTACCAGTGACAACAGTCAACAAAGAAGAAAGGGAATGTCTTCAGGACTACAGCTTGCCTGGAAATTTAACCGCCTACTGGGTTTGCTGCTTTCAGGAAAGGCAGCAGTGTTGATATTTAACATGATAGTTCCTTGTGTGTTGTGATTTAGTACAGATTCTTAAAGACTGACATAATCTTTGCTCCAGAGATGATGAAGTCAAGGACCACTTAGACTGCGGGAGGATATGAGTTCAGGCATTGCTAGGTAAGATGTTGAAACCTGGGTTAGAGGAGTGGACAAAAGTGTTTACAACTGCCACGGTTTCAAAATGCCTCCTGAACATCAGTTCAGAATCTGCCACTACTGCCCTCCAGGAAAACAGTCGTCTTTGGGACCAGAAAGTCTAAATCCTTCAGTTTTGAATGCAATCTGTTATAAAAGACCCCACTACAAATGATAGAAGGATGTGAGTGCTGACACTGCACCTTACACAGCAGACCATGAGGTACCAAGCACTGAACAGCAACAATTTGAACACCGAACCTGACTTGAACACTTTGTGGTTTTGTTTTTGGGAGTAATCTATTAAAAGAAACCAACAACCAAGAGCAAGAGAATGTGTGTTCAGAGTTATGACTGAGGAGGAGCATGTTGAGAAGGAGTAAAACTACAGCAACACAACAAACAGAGCAGAACAATGTAGGGAACCAGAACAACTGAAAATATTGCCAGTGGATTTAATCCATGGAAGAGAGCAGCAAGGAAAAAAGCTGGAGAGTTGTGAGTTGGAGGCAACATTCCACAAAGAGAGGCTGCGTGACCACTGTGTACCACAGAGAGAAACACAGCAACATGTGTGACCTGGATACCTGAATGCAACCAGCTGACATTCCTAAGACACAGCTTTGCAAAAATAACAAAAATGAGAACAACATCACATGAACTTAGCAATTCTCAAAAAGAAGGGTTTTGTGGAGGTGCCAAATGCAGAGATGCATCAGGCAGTGGAACCACTGAATCACCTTGGGTAAAGAACAGAAAGAAGGTCCCCTCTGTAAAAAACCATTTGACTAACAGGAGACAGTCACAGTTTTGGAAGAGGAAATGAGAAATAGTAAGAGTTCTGCTGAAATACAAATTTTTTGAAAAATCACACAAGCACAATATTGAGAGGATGGAAAATAAAATAAATTGCTATCAATAATTCCACCATATTACACCATGTGATTCTAATCTTTCTTTGAGCAATGAGACCCATTGTTAACAAATCCATATGCAGGCTTTCCGTGGAAATGGGTCTCTGCTTTGGGTAATTAAAATGGCTTGTCTGAAATTACTACATAAAAAAGTGATCTGATTTTACTGACCAACTATGAATCCCATTTCTCTCAATTGAAAGTGTATATTCAATTTAAAACCTAAAAATAGACACTTTAATCCACATTTAAGAACCAAATAAGCAGCATAGGGTCTGAGGAAAGCAAGCTTTTAAACCACTCAATATTACTTATAAACACATTCCACAGGGATGAAGAAGAGAAGTAATATGCTAATAGTGCTGGATGCTGAAATGGAGACCTGAGGCTTGATCCAGCACCTAAGAAATCAGGGGCTTTGTCATACACAAATACACAGAGAAGGTGATCTACTGTGCATTCCTTGCTCTTTGCTTTAGAGTGAAAAAATGGCAAAAGAACAGCAGAACACAGGTATCTTCCCCAATTGTGATATTTGATCAAATGGATGGAGCCTGTCCTGTAAGCTGTCCTGCAGTGACTAAGATTGTGAGGATCTTCACTATCCTTGGGACAGTTATACACAGCTGCACATTCCATAAAGCAAAATGATAAAAAATATTTTGTTATGCATTTCGAAAATTAAGTTTTATACTGTTAATACCACTTAAGGTACAAAATGATAATATTCTGATAGAACAGTAACCCAGCATCCAACAGGTAGCAAAAAAGATGTAAAGAAAAGAGGATGTATGCTTTTATAAAAAATAAAAAAAGTCTATCATAAAACTGCTGTAACTTTTTGTCTCCTAACCATATATATTACTAACTGATTTATTGGATAATCTAATACACAGTTTCCTTTACACAGCTGAAGCAACTCACACAGCTTAGTTTGCAAAATAAACAAACCAACAAAAAAGACAGAGCACAATTTTATACTTTCACACACTTGGCATTGAATGCAAGCTCATCTGTTTTTTTTCAGGAGTGTTTTGCATTCTTGGAGTACACCAGCAGTGGCTATAGTGTGTGATGTAAGTGTATCATAGAATGTGTTTATTATAGCCATTTCTCTGTAGCTGCTACAAGGGAACCCCTTTGAGGCTAGATAAAAGTTTGCCAAAAATAATATTCAAATATCCTTTTAATCAAAACAAGATAAAGAGGAGATTAGTGCCACCAGTGTCAACACCACCACTTCCAAAACATATGCTCAAATAAAACATGAAAGCTTTAGGGGATTGGTTTTGCAAGCTTCAGTAGCTTACACTTCCTCTCTCTTCCAACTCTATGTATTATTAAAATGCATCAGCTGATGATGTGTGTTAATGACAAGCTCCATCCTCAAAGGGTTCTAATTCATTAAAGGAGACTATCAGACTGTAATTCTCAGAATTGAAAACAAAATACTTATTTAAATTATTAATTCTGAATTTTATTGCAATATGGAAGCTTAGATTCTTTTACTGTCATTTAATATAAAAGAAATAAAGGAATATATTTTGAGAAAAACCCCCCACATAAATGTTTAGGAAAATTTAATTCCCAACTAAACCTAACAGTAAGAGGGATTTTTCTACATAAAATATCAATTTTTCATTACTATTGTACCTGATAAAAAATGAATATTTTCTTTAAATCTTGTTGTTCCTCCTCCCTCCAACCACTGAATAACAATTAAATTTTTTTTTCTTTTACTCACAATGTGTTTAACTTTCAGATTCTTGAAGAGAGTGTAGGGCATTCATCTGTCATCAAAATTATGCCCAATTAATTTTTATTTAAAATACAGAAATTTCCATTACTTCTCTGCCTTGGCAAAATTTCATCTGTACAAAATCTAAGGATTAGACCTAAAAATTTCTAATTAAAAAAAAAGTATATGGTTTCTGATATAATGTGGGAAAGAAAACTGACAAGAATGAGAGATATTAATTCAACTCAGTGCTTGGTGAAGTTACCGGCAGTGGATTTACGAAGTGTACCTTGACGGTCTGTTGTCGCTAGAATGTTTTCACAAAAATGCCAATTCAACCCAAAATATGCATCTGATGGGATGGATCTGACCACCAAGGGCTGCAGGTAAAAATGAAACCAACACTTCAATACAGAGAGCATTTGGGCACATAAGCATCCTTAAAACTCATAGTTTGCTTGGACGAGGAGTGATGATGCATCTTTTGCAGCCATGAAATCCTGCCTATCGTGTTTTCCTTGGGGAATTCAACCAAGGCCTTGGGAAGGCCCCTGTGGCTTGTTCAACACTGCTCCTACACTGCTGCCCATGGTCAGGCAGCATCCAGGGGCTGCACAGAGCTATCAGAGTAGAAGAAGGGGAAGAAGTTATCATTTGCATAAATCCCCAGCAAAGCAAATGAATTAATGGAAAATATGGAAGTAACTTAAGCCCAGGGATCTGTTCTGAATGTCTTCCTTGGGCAAAACTGCCATTTCCTTCCAGGACATTCCATCCAGTGGAGCACTAATTGAGCCATCACACGGCACTCCCCGAGTCGCTGATCCACGTCTGTCACCATCGTTTTTACCCCACAGATCCGAACTGCAGGTGTCCCACGTGCATAATGTGACTGTGGTGGCACCAGGAAGGGCCACAGCAGGGGTCTGCTGGATGGCTGCAGAGCCACATTAAAGGACAGTCCCTGGTAATGGGTGCCAACAACACAAAGCTGAAGCTGCATCAGCCACATCAATCCTCTCACGCTCTGGACAAGCACAACACTGAAACTGGCTTATTGGAAACCACAGCCATGTGAAAAGCAAAACTAGAATATCACACAAATTTAAACCTGCTAAAGTTCTAGTTTTGTCTGCTTTGAAGTTCCATGAGAACACAGACTTTGGGCACACTTGCAACGTTTCATCAGATGCTTCTCTTCAGGTGTCTGTCACCTCAGCAGCATTTAAATGAACACTTGTCTTGTTTGAAATAAAGAGGTGTCTATTGGTGAAGTGAGTCATGATGGCATTTGAAGTAGAAGCGACTGCACTCTTTATAAATAGCCATTACAGATACCTTACTCTGGAAATTTGGCATGCATTTAAAAGAAAAGTGGTGTTTTAAACCGTGGGTAGCAAAAATAAAAACTTCAAAGAAGTGTATAGTCTTTACAGAAATCTTCACTGAATTCATATATATTTATTGAATAAGCAGAACATTTTAAGCCACTTTATTCTTCATGTGACCATTACCAATTTGTCACTATGGGCTTCCAAGGCAATAGTACAAAATGCATAATGCCTGTACTGAATATGTTCTGAAATTCTGATATATTAAAATAATGCAATATATAGGGAAAAGCATAGTATTTGAATACAGCTTGTAATTTTCACTGAATCTGCAATAAAAAAATTAATTAGGTTAGCCATATTCCTGTGTGCAAAAAAGATAAACTCCAATGGCTTTTAGTTGCACAAACAGTGTCACGGGATACAAGTCTTGCTTGAAGGTTTTGAAATATGACCTTTACATTATTTAGTAGCCATGCCCATAAAACTTGCTTGTATCAAAGCATGAAACAAATTCCAGTGGGGCTTTCCCAGCCAGTAATTATCCACCATTAAGGTAATTATGAGGGGAGAACTAAATTCATACTAAACTTCCTGACATATTTTGCCAAGAAAGTCACTGAAAAACTCTTGTTTACTTATATTCTATTCTTTTCAAGCTCATTTTTCATATCACCAGTATAAAATACAATCATCATAAAAAGCTTGAAGCACAAAGCTGTCTTTTGAAGAGCACAATGAAAGTAAACCAGACAAACCTCCAGGGCTCTGATGGAAGGGCAAAATCAAATCAGAGTTTTATGGAGGAAGGTGGAAAAGGTACTTCAATGCAAAGCACAGCAACTGTGAAGCTGTTTATTAGTGGCAACAAGTTACTTAACTCATGGTACACTTAACAATTTATTTAGCACAAATTTAATTTTTTATTGTGCAATATCCCTGAGTTCATCTTCCCATTCATCTTCCCACGGTTAAATAACAATTTCCTTCTTACAGTAAATAAATAAAACTCATAGGTACTTGTTTGTAGGATAAAGTTACATATCTTCAAAATCATAGTAAATCATTCATTACTTAAATATCTGGGAAAATGCCTCTATAAACTGGTAAGTCTGGCTAAGTAGCAGAAGAGGCTAAAAATCACATTATATCAGGCAAACACATCCGTGTGTACATAAATAGGTTCCATGTGATGTACTAAGGGCTTGGGGCTGAGTTAATTAATGTTTATTGTTTGCACAGGACGAACAATCTCATTCTCCCTGTGCTATGCTTCCAAGAGAAGATGGAAGAGTCCTTATTCTCCTCTCAAGTGCTGAGGAACCAGAGGGACCAGCCCAATAACTTTCTTTTTAACCATTTAACCATTCTACTGATCCACCTCAGAGTTTGATTATGTGTTTATGAAGCACAGTAAATACTGACAACTTTTCAGCTCTTAGGTGAGGTTAAGATGTAGACATCAATACCTTGTGAATACCTTCAACTTTCCCTTTAGTTATAGCTTTAGTCATCATGACCGTAGAGAAGGGTAGCAGCAAACAATCATTGAAGCTTAAAAAACGTTTTTAAAATAAGTACCAAGGCCTCATATTTGCTCTGAAACTGTTGTTTTATTTTCAGGGAATACTGTTTAATTTAATTGTATTGATTTTGTCCAGGAAAAGTAAAATTTTGCCCTCATGGTGGCAGAGAGAAACTAGAAAATACAACCCACTGGACTCCAGTGGTTCAGAATCAAAAAAGCAAAGATAAATGTTATTGTGCAAATTTTGTGTTATTATGAAGTGGAATTATAATTTTTGAGAAGCATAAGCAACTTTTCCAAGTATTTTCACATTGTGCTGGCTGTACCACCAAGCATTATAAACAAAAGACATATACACAGTGTGATTATTTAAGTAGCTATCCAGTATCCCCCCCACCCCATCCAGTGTAAAAGTGAGATTAGAAAGGAAGTGCTTTGACATAAATTTTCCTGGAGAAAGTTATTCACTTGAAAACAAGGCTTGTAATCTAAATACAGATTTTCTTTTGGAAGAAATCCGATATTTATTGTGGAAAAAAGTTTAGAAAAATATTTTTATATCCTAGTTGGAGTTAAACAATCTTAACTAGAATTTAGTTCTATAGCCAGCCTTACCTTCCGTACTGACACCATGTCTCAGTGAGGAAGCTCAAACAAAGCATTTATTTTTCAGTACTTTCCAGTACTTTCAGTGCTTGCAATTTTTAATTACAAAATTCGTAGATCTTTCACCAATTACTTCACAGCAGATGTACAATAAATTTAATTCATAAAAATGACTACTTGGCTAAGTAGCATGTCTAAGTAGTGTGTCGAGGGTTTTGAATTTTTATTAGTTATCCATGACCTAAATAATGTTATGCTGCTGTGCACTATTTGAATTAGAAGAACTGCATAGATACATAACAGACATGAGAAACCAGGAAAAAAAATCACTTGCTTATATTTAACTTTATAAACTTCTTTATTCTACAAGATAATAAAAAAATGGGCTTTTCTATTTATAATTATGCCATTACTAAGTGTCAAGAATAACAAGATTTTTCTTCATTTAGAAGAAATATTAAAAAATGAAAAATTAAAAAGTATGCTTGGTTATTTTAAAACCCAGAAATTATTTTCTAAAAGTTCTAAAGTTTTGTTATTCGACTACAATGTTCATCATTGGCAAAATCATTATAAATCCAATACTAAAATTATGGCCATTACAGTTGTACACATCTCTCAAACATCTCATGTAGCTGTTTCAAAGAACTTTTCAAAAAATAACTGTAACACAACACTGGTTATAGAAAAGTTTCATTTTAATAATCTCAAAATGAGGCAAAAGTTTGTCCCAGGTTGAAAAAGAACAGGGAAGAGAATTCAGAATCTTGACTCTCCATATTTTCCTTTCATTTATGAATCTACATTATTATTTTACTGGGAAACATACTTTAAAAAAAGGTCTGTCCTACAGTGCTGGTATTAAGACTGCAAAGTTCAAGAGGTAACATATGGCCCTAAATTATATGTACCATCTCCAAAACCTCCATGATTGCCCAAACTCAGGATAGTGCAAACTAAAAGGGAGGTGCAATCGTTCATATCCCTGAGGCCAAAATAAAGAGATTTATCAGTGGAAAGAACTGTTACAGCTACTTGGACAAGACCTCTTATGTCGTATTTACTCTGTTTTCAGAAATCAGAAGTATTTACTTGTCAGCAGGAGTCATTGAAACTGCTCTGAAGAACTGGAAGAACCCAAACACTTCCTTCAAGTCAAAGCAACGAGAGGGTTCCTATCCTTAGCAATTAAAAAATGGATGCACGTGTTCTAATACGAGCTTTAATTACTGTATGGGGGCAACTGACCTTTTCTCAGACAGTTGAGGGGCAACTGTATGAAGGACCCATTTCCCATGAAACCAGCCTCCAAAGATTTCATCAGACAAAATGATAATGAGCTATTGCAGTTGAAATGAGCTGATTAGTTTTTCCCCCCAGCTGCTGTTCAATTAATGAACCACTTTTAAAAATTTTGAAATGAAGTTCATGAATCATCTATTTTTATTTTCTTAAATTGAAAACTGATAAATGAATTCAGCCTCTTGGTGACACAAACAAAAATAGTTTGAATTTCAGATCTTGAAGAAGTGTTAGCAATTTGGAAAAAAAAAAAAAAGGCAATTTTAAATGCACTGTGAATATTTAGCAGCAAATATTCCTAAAGAACTGTTAAAATACAGATGATTGAAGTAGCAGCCAAAAAAAGGGATGCAAATGGCTCTTAAATGAAAGGTTATAGAGCACGAGAGGTGTTTAATCCAAATAACAAACTGTTGTTGTCAATGAAAGATCTGATACAAACCGATTTAGATAATGCAGAAAAATGAACACTCAATTTGACAGCTACCCTGGATTTACAGAATCATGGGATTAAATGCTTTCCACTTATTCAAAGAGGATTAGTCAGGATACATTTATTTATTTAAAGCAGATCTTTTACAGAACTAAAGAGTTTACAAATGATACGGAGTGATGGAAAATAGAAAATCCATATCAGCTTTAGCTTCTATCATTCAGCCCCAGATGTGAAACTGCTTACTACCAAATACACAAGACAGTGCATTAGCAAAATAATAATAAAATTAATAAATTCTGTGTAGCTTTAAACTATTCAGTTGAGGAAAGAGAATGTTAAAATACTTGCACAGGCCATTTGCAGAGAAAGCTTATAAAATGTGGACATACTAATGAAATATCCACAACTAGAGCTGATCCTGAAAAAAAAACAGGTGCAAGACAGGGATAATGCTGGTGGAACTGCTATAGCTCCAGTCAGTATGAGAAGGAAGATATTAACCAGATGAGATTGGAAAGCAGGATTCCTGCATGCAAGTCCAAGAGCTGCTGAAGACTCACTACTGGACACTGATTAAGTTACTTCAATTTTCAGTTCCCATCTCTGTTAAGTAGAGAAGATTTCAACCTGAAAAGCACTAAAGCTTTAATTAAATGTCTGATAAGTGATTTAGTCTTTTAATAAAAGCTTCTCCTCATGAGCAAAATAATAACAGCAATATTGTTTGAAAGTTTCTGCTTGTGCCAGAAACATGTCAAGAGCCTAATTTTCATCTCTGCTGAAGGATATTTATCAGCCCTGGCAGTGCTTTGCGCTGGCTCTGGGATTCTTTTTTATCTCCAAGGTGGTGAAAGTCAGGTATGATGATGCAAAAAGCCAAAGTCTTATCTTTACTTTTTTTGTTAAGAAAATCTATGTATTAGAGGCCAAGCAAGTGAGAAATGCCTCTAAATAAGAAAATAAATGGAAAATAAACAAGTCAGCCAAACTGGGTCATGGAAGTGAAGTGTTTGCGGATTCACAGTTGAAATTTGCACAGTAATTATCAGTTTCTGAATTCAATATATTTAACATCACCCCGCTGTCATCCCTCTATTGCTGCGCTTCGAGCACTCCTGCTCCTTCCTGCACCTCAGTTCCAGGTGTAAGTGCAAACAGGTTGCACAACTGCAGCTCCCAACAATATTTGGCTAGCCAGGTGACCTTTCTTCCCTTCAGAATATCCATGATCAACGTGCCCTTTTTGCCTATCAAACCCCCAATCCATAAGAACTGCCTAAAGAATCCAGATGGGCCACGAGAAAGTAGCCACCACACCTCCTACCTACTCTTTGGATGTGACTGGTACCTTAGACACCGCCAAGAGGGGAGCAGTACAAGCCTTTGGAACTAAAATTAAAACTGATCAATGGGAAAGCCTTCACTAAATGAATTATATGCAGTATTAGCTGCCGTAATGTACCTGATTTAATTTGCATCACATGAAATGATCCAGATAATGACAGTGACCCCTGTGCCTGTTCATTTCATTTCCCCAAACTGCTGGGCCTATCATTAACCAAGGCAAGATAAGATAACAGATGGCTGTGAATTAATCCTATCTTCAAGTATCAAATGCAAAAAAGTGTCTCAATTAAAACAAATTAATTTAGATTCAGCATTCTAGAAATAAGTTAAAATAGATTTAGTGTCCACTTCAGGGTACAATAATGAGTTCATAAATGAACTCACTAACACTTTCTTACTGATGGGGATGTTGATAAGGCAAATACTGCAAAACTCCCCAAATGTGTTACTTCAATCATTTTGCCCAGTTTTGAAAAAGCAGATGAGGGTGAACATGTAGATTAACTTAAATTTTGACCCTAATTTCCCGATTAGTTGTAAACAAACAAGACCTGACGATGTAGCCACTGTTTTAGGGAAATCATCACCTCATTAAGATCACTCTTAATTTTCTATCACTCAAGCAGAGCTGTGAATTCAATCCAACCCTGAGGACTCCCATAATAAATACTATTTTTTTAAAAATATACATATCTAGGGGACTTATACATCCATTTATATAACATACATATGCATATACACATTGCTTTCTCACTGGGCAGGGGCACTGACAGCAGCAATAGGAAACAAAGACCAGAATGAAGAGGAAGTTGTGAGCTTTGACATGCCTAGACCTGTGCCTCATTGTTTCATAGCTCAACTCTTGCTGAAACTATGAATTCAAGTCCTTTGAGCTGCCTGTGGTAGACAATGTTTCATCGTGGAGATAAGTGCCTACAGGTCACCAGCGAAACACCAAACAGTGAAAGGCAGCAGTGAAGTACCTCAAAAAAGAACAGGTAGATAGACACTCTCACAAAGCTCCTCTTGTGAAGATGCATCCTATGCCAGCAAACAAATGCTGCTTCTTTTCTTCTTTCTAAAGCTCAGAACACTCACAAAGTGTGAAATATTCTAAATGATACACGTCCAAGATGCGTGAATCCTACTTACGCTCTTCTTGACTGGTAAAAGTGTTATAAGGAATCATCAGCACTTATGAATAAGTGGTCAAGTACCTCATTTGGTGAACAGCACTCCCGTTTCTCCTCCAAATATTCCTAAGTGCCACCAATACTGCAGATATCGTGGATGCATAGATTGTAACTGAGAATCCTCCCTCTCATTCCAGAGCCATTCAGAATATAGCAAGCCACTGTCACCAGTTGAATGTAAGTGTATCTAATTGAGCCAATGAACTACAAATTACGCAATCTCAAAACTCTTCCTTATGATACAATGACAAAACTCCATTTTATTTTCTGTTTAAACTGCTGCTGCCATTGCAGACTTCTTTGGAGACTCTGATTCTTTTGGATGTGAGATACTGCTGCCAATTTGAAAGAGGCATAAAAGGATCTCTGAAATCTCTGTCCGTGTCTCCATAATACATGGAAACAATGAAGACAAAGTAACAAGAACACTGGGTAAAATTCCAGGAAGAGGGCTGTGACAGACAGGCACACTTTTCTATCCCAGTCAAAATTCCAGATTTTGCCCAGGATTTTTATTCTTATTACTTCCAACACACCTGTTCTTCACTGAATCCATTCTAATCTGTTGTTTCATTCTCCTTCCTACTTCTTGTTTCCCCTGCCTCAGTTTTATTGACTACTCTTGGCTTATCCTGAATTCCCCTCTGTGGTTTTACAATTCACCACTTCTCTCTACCCCTTCTCTTTACCCTGATGATTCAAGTCTTCACATTTTTTATGACTGAATTCCTTTAGATGTTACTTAAAGAATTCTGCAGGCAGTTATGAGAAAACATTGATTTCAGCTGGACTCAATATCTGTGTTCTTATCAATATCTATCTTGTTTAGCACTAGATCAATTTTCCACCTCAAGGGAAAAGCAGACCTAAATGTTCACCTGACCTTCAAATATTTTACGTATTTGATTAGAACTACCTGGAAGCCTCATCTCATTATGGCAATGGATGTTATGGACTTAAATTATAAAAGCAGTCAGAGCAAAATAATTAATATGCAAAGAGGATGTGAGTTAACAGCATAAGAAATAAACTGTCACCCATAACTAGATGAGGATTCCCCACTTTTCCACGAGGTGCATGTTAGAGTTTTTCCAGATGGATGTTACGTGAAAGCCCAGTGAGCAAGTTGTATTTGCTGTCAGCAATTATCTGGTCACAACTGACACACGAGATGCAGTCTTGAAACTGAAGAGCCCAGTACACAGAGGCACAAAAAGCAGTATTAAGTTGGCTAATCAACTGATTTCTCTCTGCCCACACCAAAAAAAAGTAAAAATGCCTCTTTACATATTCTCTGGTGAAAGTAAAGAAAACCCTCCAAACTTTCAAAACGAAGACATCTTCAAATCTTCAACACAATGGAGCAGCTGCTACTGTGTTTCCTTGATGGGTATATTCTGTCATTAGGGAAATCAGAGGCCCTGCTAAATACCTTTTTTGTTTGGTTGTTTGTCAGTTCAAATACTGATTAGGTTCTCTGACAACCACATTGTTTGTTTGCAAAAATACAGAGGGAAAAACCTTTAGTTGCAACTTGCATTCTGCAGAAGCAGTGTATACACTCAGAGATATTTTGTTAAACTCATTTTCAGTAGGAGATTTTACCATTATTTAAAAAGGCAATGTAGAAAAGCCCAACTTAGATGATTCTTTCAGTATCACTGTGCAAAAATGATATAAAATCTATTATATGATCTAAAATATCTAAAGCAGATAGTAAGCTTGCAATTTTTACTCAGGAAATACTAACTGTGCAATTAAAGTATATTTTAAGGAAAACAATGGTGGGTTCTGAAACTAAGCATAGTATTGAAAAAAGATGAGTCAGAGCATGAGCTATTTGACAAAAGAAACTTCAACAAAGACGAGTTTGTGACAGAAGGGTAAGGGCCCTTTTTTATCTTACCATAGCCTTGGATATAAATCAGAGCTGACCGGAACAATAGTATTTACATGGCAAGCTGTGAAAGCCTAAAGAGAGATTTCTCTACCTTCATCTGGAAAAACCCACATCCAAACACGCCATCTGCCATGGCCTGCCCAAAGCCAGTGCATCGTTGAGTGCTGTGGACATCCACAGGCACCACCAGCATGCAATTATCTCGTACCTTGCTCTACTGAAATCCAGTCAGTGTGGAGTGGGATGAGTGAGGAGACACATTTTGCATGATTGCACACAGCCACATCCTAAACTATTATTTTTAAGCAGCAATCCCAATAATAAACTGGCTTCAGCTTATGGAATACATAAATTTAACTGGTAGTTAAAGTAGAAAATATGTAAAATTATCTGGGCAACGTTGTTTTTATTTATGATTTACTAAGAATACATTCTGCATAACATTATAAATACTAAACATGTTCTGAATGAAATTTGAAATTTTTAATGGCAGAACTCTGACACGGTGTCTGCAGTTTGTTAAAACTTTCATCAATATATTAAAATTTGTCTCTGCAAAGGACAGAATATCAATTTAATGCTGAAAAAAGTCCCTCTTATTTACTCAATTTATGCATTATTCTGTGTCAGCCAGTGATCATAAATATATGTCTATACAGTCAATCCCTCAGCAGGGGAGAGAGTGAATAACAGTGTTGCCATTATGTCTTCTTGTGAAAGAAATATGTGCAAACTTCATTATAAAAAGCATTAAAGCAGGTTTCCAAAGAGGAACTCCAAAGTGGAAAGAAGGTAGGATGTGATACCAGCTGAAAGTTCCGTAGAAAAAGGTTCTGCACTCAGGAGTTATATTTGTCATTTTACTTGCAACAGAGAAAATGGATATAAAGAAATGGGGAAAAAAAGTGCTACAAGAAAAGCTCGGCTGTTCAGAACCTTGAAACCAAAGACACTGACAGAAAGGAAATGGAGGATGGCAAATAGGATTGAAGGCCGTGTGGACATCAGTGGTACTGAGAGAAGAGCGAAAGAATGCAATGGCATCTTGGATGGACGGGTGGAGAAAGAATCAGAAACAGAAAAAGAAAGGTGAGAAACCTCCACAACTCACTCAAACCAGCTGTGTAACTTTACTGTTAGTACAGGAATGGTTTCCAGTGCTTGTCCTCCTGACTGTACCGATCAGTTCAGCTACATTATAGGCTTCCTCTAAGCCCACCCACCACATCAACCCCTTCTGTTCCTCTTGGAGACAACACTGAGATCTCTGCGTTGATTTAATGTATCACAGATGCAGCATGTATCCAGGCTCTGGAACTAAAAAAACAAACGCTTAAGCAATTTTTGCCATTTCTCCTCCAAAACCTACAGCTGTGAACATATTTTTCATATTTTTTTTTCACCATTTCTGAGAAGTACCATAATTACCTTACCTAGAAAACTGCTGCTTGAATTTACCCACAGCAATAAAACCAGAGTGGCAGCAATGCCAGCATTTTCAAATGTCTCTGTCTTGACCTAAGAGTGGGATGTGGTCTTTGTCAGGTCAGTACTTGACCTGTTTGTGAATGTCAGCAGGGGTCCACAGCAGTGGCCATTGAGAGGCTGATTTCAGGTGCAAACATCTGTCTGGTTTACACTAACACACTGTATTTCACAGTGAGGAAAGGATGATTTTTTTGGGTAGTCAGAACAATAAGGTACAAAGCAAGGCGCAAATTTTTTTAGGAGTTCTGTTTTTCTGATTTCATTTAGCAGACAACATACATGTTGTGTGGAGAGTTTGACAAAATACAACCCAAATCTATCTGCACTCCTTACACTACCTCTGTTAGAAGAATTTTGTTCAGTAAAAGTGTTGAAAAGCAGCTAAAGATGTCAAAAACATTTACAGCCTAAACAGATCCCAGCTCAGATAACTCCATTTCAAATAATCTAAATTCATCCCCATTATCACTTAAGTGAGCATTACGGCTGTTAGCAAACCCTACACAAATATTCAGATTTTTGTTTTTCCTGTCATGCTGAAGGTTATCTCCCCAGTTGCTCTGAAAAATCAGGTGACAACCATTTCCCATGATGCTTTAAGGGCTGTCAAACTGTCCATCAAACTGTCACCTGACCAATCGTTCCCATGGTTCTTTTAGACTTCTAGTATGATAAATTGAAAGGCACTATTATCTGCCTGTTGTGAAGAGGAACTGCTTAGGCTTTGATAAGATATCACTAGTCCCAGGTGAGAGGAGGCTGACAGCACATCAAGACAAGAAAACACATGGAAACAGTGAACACAGGAGCAAAAGGTTTACAAACATCTGTTGTCATTATTTATTACCCCTTTCCTTGGTTTTAGCTCTACCCTTGTTCCATGTTAGTTTAAAAAGAAATACTTCCCTTTCTTCCCAGCCAGTCTTAACTGCTGCTATTTTTAAACCAGTTAGTTGTAGAATAAGAAATGTTTTAAATATGAAAGATACCTTTAATAAAAGGTTGCATTAGCTACCTTTTCTGATACATGTTGCTTTTACCATCATTATGTTTGAAGTTTTACATGATTCTCATGGTGCAATTATGTCATAAGAAAATGAGAACCTCTGTAAGATATGAAGACTTTTTAAGCTCCACAGTTATTCTTTCATTGACATCTTGAGGCCAATTCACGGTTTTCTTGCTAATATTTCAGATCTGTCCTCATACAAGTATCCAAAGTTAGCTGAAGATACCTCGGAGCCAAAACAATATGTTGTTATTTATCATGTGTTAATAAAAAGAAGCTGGTTGCTAACATCACCACCTTGTGTACAAATATTTGTTTGCATGCAGTTTTAAGTGATTTTAGGCAGGACTGTAATTTCCTTAAACAGCACTAAAAAACCTCAGTTGCACAAATGAACATTTAAATTTAATCATTAAAATTAAAAATATTTGAGCCCTTCAGGCTTGTTTAATTATATTCTTATGGTCATCTGAATTAAGATTAACAGCAAGGTCTTGTACCCTGTGGACAAACCCTATTCACTGGAGTAAACAGCCAAAAATCCACGAACTACTAATAGAGGTAAAGTTCTTGATTAATGTACTTTCAGTTAATTTCTAAGGTGTCTTTTGAGAAATGATGAATTGTTACATTTTGAGATGCTTCCAACTTCCTCACATTTTAAACGTACACCTGATTTTAAAAATGGAATCTCAGTTCATCCATGGTTACAAAGCACCCCTGATCAATAAGCATGATAAGATACTCCCTTCATGAGTCAGGTGAAAAAGAAACAGATATAGTAACCAGTGAACTCCATAATATCACGCTGATTTGAACAGGATGGTTTCTTCTAACCCTTTTCATGTAGAAAATCAGTTTAGTGTCAAGTGTGGTAGCCAGAGAGGAAAAACAAGAATGAAATAACAGGGCATTTTCCCAGTCTCAGATGAAAAATTCTACTGAGCTGAAATATTCTCTCAGTTATTGCTGACCTGCCAGCACACACAGCGGTGCTCTCTGGGCACTTTTCAATAAGAAAAGCACATGGTCCCTTTCTCTAGGTCGTTATAATGGAAAGACATAGGAATACTGAAAAGAAAGAGATGAAATACACTGAGTGGTTGAGGTGGTAGCTGACTATTTGGATAATCATGTTCTATTAAACTCATATTTCTTCTGTTTTCTCTAATCTTCGAAGGAGGAAGCACGAGTGCAGAGGGGGAAGGGACTTTTCACATAGTATCAGGAAAAAAGTATTTTATGTGTAGAGACTGGGGAGAAGAAGCTGCACTCTGCATATGACAAACTGATGGGCAAACAAGTGGATGGGACTGGAAAACAGCAGCTGAAAAGGGAAAGGCACAGTCATGCAGGACTCAGCACACGGACAGAAAGTGTCAGGGTGGTGTGGGACAAAGCTGTGAAGGGTTTCAAAGATAGACACAATAACTGGATGATTTAAAAGTGGGCTTGTACAGACAGGTAAGACTTCAGGTTAAGTGCTGACATGACTTCCACTGAGGAAGAAGCTAAAAATGAACACACTGCTCACTACTGTATTTTGGTAGAACTCTCAGTACTGCCTTTAGTGTTAATCCTGCAGTAACAGAAACTCTCTGTCAGAAGCAGAAAGTCTTCTGCAAACAGAACATTTTAAATTGCTTAGATGATATTAAAGTCAGCCTTAAATTGTGGGACTAAAATACTATGGCCACTATAACTGGAGTTATAGATTTTTCTCCACTGATCATTTAGAGTTTGAAGACAGAAAGCAAAAACATACAGAATACACAGCTCTACAGCTTTACAATAATAAATTAATTATGTTTACAGTGAAGAGTTATTAAAGGAGATAATCCGCAGTTCTTTCTTAATAGCTTAGTTATACCTTACTCACAGCTTGTTGTATTTACCCCCTGATAGGGAGTCTTGCTTGCATAGACTGTAAATGAGGAACAAGCAGGACTGTGGGAAAGCATCTGATCCTGAGCACCTCCTTACTTGCTGCCTCACCTGCTCTAACAGAGTCCAGTATTGCAGTTCTGCACCTATTAAAATATGCAGCCCTTGGCAGTAGCCAGCACATGCTTAATTAACCTTGACACAAACATTATCTAACCTCTGTTCTGTATTTTATTTCTAGTTTACAAGTTCTGTTAATAAATATAGAAGTGTCACCAATACAATTAAAAATGAAACTGATTTATTCTTTCAATGACAATAAATTGCACTTCCCAGCACTGTTGACATAGCACAGGTTACTGCCTGATAGCTTCCAGAATAATGAAAAATGAAGTTAAAATAGGAGAGAGATGAACAAAGAGAGGTAGAAGGGCAAAGAAATCACTGATTGTAATGGTTGAGAAAAGGTTGACTCAGGTCAGCCTGAGAGACAGGAAGTGGCATAGAAGAGACAGTACTTGATTATAGGAGATGAGTCTTCTTAAGTTATGAGAAAAGTTCATGAGAAACTCTTCAAAGGCCAACCTAAGGAATTTAGGTCACACAGGAATACTCAAATCACTAAATTTCACCAGGAGTTTTCCCAGTCCTAATCTCTAGGCCGTTCTGCTGTGATGAAGGGAGAGGATGCTTGGCAGTGGAAATACAGAGCTTTCTCATTGCACTGGTTATACTGTGGCCATCACATGCACCAGAATAGCAGACTTGGACCGCTCCCCCAGTGTGGGATCCTGTTTCAATGTTGTGTGGTCTAAGATAGTAGAATCTCCATGGTCAGACATCTCAAATCAGGTGACTCTGGTTTGGTATTTCTACTGTTTTTTCCAATAGCTTATCATATGAACACATTTTTACTTCCACATATCCCCCTGAATTTCCAAAACCTTCTGGGCTTCTGGAAGCCCACATCTAGCTTGTGCTAGCATAGTGGGGTATGATGGCAGCCATAGCATGGAGGTGGGCCAAAATCTTGCAGGAGAAATGGTAACATCAGTGAAAATATATGAGAATAAGGACTGCCATCCTAAGTAACCTAAAAAGCTCAATGTTACTACTTTTGAAAGACTCTCTCCTTTTGGACCTTGGCCCTGCCTATATGTACAAGGAACTGAATGGAGGCCAATGTAATGGGACTACTCATGCATAAAGCTGGTCACATGCATTAACGCTGGCAGGAACAAGGACTTTCTTTTCATACTTACACTAGAGGATAGTAAAAGAAATGCTGCTCAAAGAAATCCATCAACTAATTCAAACTCTAAGCTAGCTACTTCAGAACCAAGTACAATGGCCACACTCAATGAGTCCATTGAAGACCTGGAGACGAAGTAAAAACAGGTTTCTTTTTGAAGAACATTACGAGATCAATACAGTGCCGTGGATATTAGGAAAAGTCACTTTAATAAAAAGGAAATTGCACATAATGTAACAAAACAATTGCTATTTGGAAGGCCCTGAAAAAATGGAACAATGTAATATGATATTTCTTAACTTCATTTCCCATCCATTGGAGAAATCATAACAATAAAGTTTTCTACATAAGCAACTTCATGAGCTGAAAGAAGAGAATGTATAATTCCTTTCCATGGACTAAGCCAAAAGAAATGAAGAAAAAAATTGATTCTTCTCTGTTAGCCTCCTGTGTAAAATTTTTCTCCTTATCATCTCATCTAGTCATATCTTTCTGCAGTTTGAATTACCCTCTTTTCCTCAATCTGGTAAGGCAGTGAAAGGATGTTTGTTCTGCTAATTAACTTTATTACCCTGATAACTCCCTGCAGCCTTTGACGAAAACAATTACCGTTCCTCCTTTTTTTTTCCCCACTGGCAAAAAAAAAAAAAAAAAGGGAAAAAAAAAAAAAAAAAAAAAAAGTCGACTATTAATTAGAAACGAGGCCCCGGTCCCTGCCATGTTAGCCTGCCACGTTCTCAGACCCTCGAGCGGGATAGCATTACATTGTCAGTAGTAATTTAGCTCTCATCTGTCTCTGCTAATTATTGTCACATTCATCAAATTCATCAACAAAAGTGCTCTCAGAAGGATTGCATATTTGCAGTTAATACAGCATAAACTGGTATTACCCATCACCACATTTGTGATGATGAGAGGGACACAACTTATTCATCCCTAATTAGAGCAAGCTGGGTAATTAATTATACATTCCGCCTTATTACTTCTGAGTTCCCAGATATTGTTTGTCTAAAAAGGGGGAGAGAGAGGAAGAGAGAGAAGCCTGAAAATTAAAAAAAAAAAAAAAAAAAAAAAGGGAAAAAAAAAAGGAAGGGGGGAGAGAGAGAGGAGAGAGAGAGAAATGTGTGATGTGTTTTGTCACATGTGCTATGCCATAATTCCCACCTGACAAACTAGCTGAATCAGTAGAAAATTGCAAGTTGTCAGCAGCAGAATAAACTGCTGTAATAGCTGATTAATGATCAACACCTGTGACAGGTGCTACACGGGACTGTAAACTTGGTGTGATTAACAGTCACCGGACGAATAAATATTAGTGACAGTCAGTGGAGAGCGAGTTTGTGTGTTTTAACAAATCTCACACATTACAGTTATTGATATTTCCAGTGTAGGCACTTTCTTTTTGGTAATTATCTGACAACACTCGAAGAGTGCTTTAATCTATCATGTTTGTTTCTCTTCTGTGCATTCCGAGTTCAAAATGGTGTTTTGATGAGATGACCTAGCGGAGTTCAAAACTGCAGACAAAATCAGAATAGTCACAAATACTTTTTTCCATGTCCAGCTCATAGCAACACTCCCAAATATTCTTCCAGGGTACTTAAATATACACACATGTAAGCCTACATTGATAAAAAAATAAATATTGTATAAATACACATATATATTTATAGGGATATGTTTTCAAAGCCTGTAATTCCAAGAGTCAACTCTTGGAAGTTTTGTTTCTTATGTCAGTGGTTATGACATACACCTGAGTACTATGGGAAATAAGAATTTCTTTCATTCCAGCATCAAAGATGCATGAATCTCTTCTGAAGGACAACTTCATTCTCATTAATTTAGACTTACAAAATTCCTGCAACAGTGGGGCATGAAAGTTATCCATTTATGTGATTGCTGTATGCTCAGCACAGTAGTATCTAATCAATTCCCAGATAGAACTAGAGCTATATCAGGATACTTTTGGATAGCATAAACTACATTTTTCATCTTCGTGCATGGTTACAGATATGCTGATTAGGTAAAATACATATTCTTATGCAAAAAGGCATGTATTAGAAAGTGAAAAGACATGAACACAGACTCAGAGAAGCCAGTAAATGCAGATTTTGCCACCAATCCAATGTTATTCTCAAACTCTAAACATGAAATAATGCCAATGCCTTCTTCTAACAAGTCCTTTACTAGGCCAAATAAAAATGAAATAAATCACAAGTCATGACTTCAGAGTTTCCCAGGCACATGTGAAAGAATCCAGCAGTTGGTCATCTATAACTAATGCATCACTCTGTCCACATGACAGCTCAGCTATGTTACGCACTAAGAATGGTCTGTTAGAAAAATAAAGCTCAATATTTTCTTCAGAACGACTTCTGGATATAACCAGAAGTAAATAATAATTGTTGTTAAATAAATCGTAAATACAAAGATTTATCTGTATCATGTAGCACATCAGAAGACACAGGAAGGGAAAAAAAAAAAAAAGGCAAAGAAACTACTGCTCATGTTAGTTCCTGGAGAGAAATAACAATATATATCCTTGCCTACAGCACAAAATATTCCAGCCATTTGAACCTTTAATGGGAAACCCTGAACACACAGACCTGGCCTGTTGCTTCTGCCACCAGACTCACAGCCATACATCCATATCAAACACCCGAATGGTTTTTTTCTACTCTCACGTTTTATAATAACAGAAGAAAAAAAGGCTTTCATTCCTTGGTCTAATCGATTTCAAACCTGCTTTTAAGCATAAACTGTTCCACAAGCTCTTCTTCCAGGTGGAGATGACTGTGGGGAAGGGCTTCTTAAAGGGTGGCATTTAGGTCACCTGAGAACCTCCCAGTATGAAACAATTTCCCATGAACTTCCCAGTCATTCTTTTACAGTTGAAATAAGGACAGTGGAGGAACTTAGAGAGAAAACAACATGAGTAGTAGCTCCATGAGCCCCAAACTTGAATAACATTTTAAATACATCTAATACTTGTTCTTTAACAACAAAATGAAGGTGGGAATAACCTCCAGCCTACAATTAATGAAACTATAATTTCTATTTTTTTTTACCAATGCGTCATTCAATTCCCCATTTTCATTTATTCCCGCATCAGAACTGTAAAAGCCCTGAGCAATCCATTTATAAAAATGCACAGAGACGAAAATATACTTTGTGGATAACAGTCTGTTAGGTATAATACTTTTGTCTTCTGATTAATCTTCGCCGCAGCAAACTGAAACACAGAAGTAATAGCTTGAAAGCTTTATGCAAAACATATGTAAATTTGTTATGCTTTAGTACAGATACATCTGAATAGGCAGCAGTGCAGTGAGCCAACAGCCCAGGAAGGAGGCCAACCCCACATCCAGATGCCACTGATAGAGAGACACTGTGTGGCATCAACGCTCCCAGCTGCCAGGCTCACCACGCATTTTTTACAGCATCTGACTGCAGCAGAATGAGACCTTGCAAAGCTCTCTACTGATAAATAACGATAAGACAGAGAAACAATTTCAGGGATTAAAAATATCTAAAAATGAAATAAGACAATCTTATATATTTTCCTACAGGAAATGGCTAACTATCTGGAAATTGCGTTACCACTGCATTGAGCCAAGGACAGAGCCAACACAAGGCTCAAAAATTATGCTGATTTTTTAAATAATTTTTTAAGATGATTTTGCATCTTTCAATCCTATATTTCATGTAATTTTATGAAATTTAATCTATTAACAGCTCTATATACAGAAACTTAAATTTATTATTTAAAATGAAGAATGGATATAAAACTCAAGTGAAGGGATCAATTTGCTTTAATTTGCTGTGCTTTGGAACAATTTGTAATTTCAAAAAAAAATTATAAAAAGAAAAGAAAGTAAAATGGAAACTATCAGAAGACAATAGCATAGCAAATTAATCAAGCCTGAGACTAGGAGAAGAGGAATTACTCATTCCTCTGTAAATTACAAACCTTATCATTAGTTTTCACTTAAAATCTGATTTAGCAAGTAATTCTCATCCATTCTTTTAAGTAGAATAAGATTGAAAAAAAAAAAAACCAAAAAAACCTAAGCAAATTTTACCAGGAAAGCAGCCATTGATGAACTATCTAACTCCATTTATATACAATGAATTTGGGGTTACATTTCAATATCACTGTAAGTCATACTGTTCAGCCTATGAATCAATCATAAACAGGCTTCAAGACAGATGTGCCTTTGTTTTGCAAGAGTTCACCAAAATTTTTAGAGTAGCAAATTTCATAATAGAATTTCAGATTATTCACTGAAGAACATACGTTATCAAATTTCATATGGAATGTGTCTGAAACAAAATCACTGAATTCAAAAGCAAATCCTTTCCTATCTTGCAAATCACACAAAAGCAACAAAGAATTGCCCCAAAAAATTACAGTCAACTGCAGATGATCTTGACCCTGATCCACAGTATTTGCAAACTGTTCTCCTTACATTCACTCCCAAATGTGAGGAAAAACATTTGTCAGAGAAGGTTGGTATCACAAATCTTAGAAATCCGTTCAAAATCTTACTTACTTTCCACAGCTATTTTCATAGCTATTTGTAGCACAAGAGAGCAAGGACAACCGGCATAAAATCAGAACAGGAGGAACAAGCATAGCTCTCATTCTCTTCTCTTCATGTCACCATCTTTACCACTTTAAAGATGAAATAAAAATTACTGATCATTGAACTGTATTCTGGGACATCTTGGCTTTTTGCACTTTTCCCTGCACTGTTAGCTATGTAATTTTACCAGCATATCAGCATCACATACGCATAAGACTTCCAAGATATTAACTTGATTCCTTTGTACAACTCCTTTTCAGGAGTCATTTGCAAAGCATCTGCATCCTCTAAAGGAAAAAAAAAATATGCAATTCACCTGATGAAGATAGAAAATTATAATTACAGACCACCCAACAATTTTGATAATTTCAGCAAGACAGCTTGCTGCAAACCATTTCTTTTAGTTTACAAGATGGTATAGAGCTGTTTCTGTGGTGCTGAACTGCACAGGGAGGAATCAGCAAGAAAACCCAGCAGTTTTGGTACAGGCTCTCCTGTTCCCAGGACTTTACTGATATTCCTTAGGGGCTGAAACCTCTGGGAGGTGGGAGCCCACTGGTCTGTGTCACTGTCAATAGCAGCTTTCAAGTACATGTGCACCTAGAAGGTCATACCTTTTGTTTCTGAGAAAATCTGAATGAGCAGATACATCCAAACTCCACAGAAAGCAAAAACTGCAGGAATACATGATGCCATGATGGAAAGGCAGCCAAGGGAATACCTCTGGGGCAAAAGCTTTGCCAGACTTCTGTATTTGTCAGATGGCTGCCTACTTTCTCTACAGAACTTCTGAGCATCTTAAACTTCTTGAACAACCTACTGTATTCCATCTTCAGAGCGATATTCTTTCTACAAAGGAATAAATATCTGGGAAGCTAATAGCATTTTTTTCCCATTTGTGATTTTTCCATAGGGAAGGATGTTTCCATGTACAGTAACGTCCAATTTAAGGACTCTTAACTAATTCAAGTAAAGAGAGGAAGTCCGATATATTATCTAATTTTGAATGAGTGGTCATTCCCGAGACAAAATCTGATTTTAGCATGTATTTTTCTGTATATTTTCCATCTGCACGTACAGGAATGTTGCCTATAAACCTTTGACGTTGAACATTCAGAGAAAGATTTTTTTAAACAGAAGGATCAGCATTTCCCCCAGATGTCCTTATTAAAGAGATGCAAATACATTTTCTTTAACAGCAGCATTAATTGCTCTACAAGCTTCAATATAAGTGTCATCGTTGATGGATCATTCAAAAAGAGACTTGCACACACGAAATGCTCATCGATGGAGTCAGCAGTTCAACACACGAGAAATGGTACAGCAGACACACGACATGGCACTGGTGGTGTGAAAAATACAGGAAACAGTAAGTGATCAAAATCTAATCTTAGTTACACCAACATGCCCTGGAATAATGCCACTGTGACTTCAGTGAATTATTCCGAATTTTCATCTGCTCATCTAGTGCTCTTCTCCTAAGCAGTAAACAGCCTAAGGAGACAAACATCAACCTCCATATAATAAATATTGCCCAAATGATACTTCTTTATAATTCTTCAAACAACTTCATTTTTTCAACACCAGGATGAGAAAAGCATTGTTGATGAAATGGGTTTTCCAGAAGTGACTCATGTTGAACACTGCAGGAAAAAGTCATCTGGGAGAATGACTAATGCTTTGAAAAACTAACTTAACAAATATTGATTATACTACCCTTTTTAGGAAACAATATTTTTATGAAAATGAGTACATGAATCAATGGAAACTGAGAAAACAAAAATAAAATAGTATTTATCTGCCATATGGTTGGTGTTTATGTTTAGATGACGATATACAAACACCAAAATCAAACTGCAAATTGAAAAAGGTCCTCTAACAAACCAGGGAGATGGATCAGGCAAAAATATAGGCTCTTGCTATTTTAAAGTGTGTTCTTCACCTATTCTCCCCACCACAGCACCTTCTTAGAACAACATTTGTATATACATAAATGAAAAAATATACATAAATGTATATATATATATACATATATATATACATATGTATATATATATATACATATACATATATACATAAATGAAAAATTGCATTTGTGCCTGCACATTTACAAGCCTGTTTTCCTCTCCACCACTACTCTTTGCCACTAATTCTTTTTTTTCCCCACTTAATTAAAGTTCAAACTAAGCAGGATAAATGTTCTATTCTTTCTCATTAAAGGTTTCTTGAATAAGTAGCACTTGGATTCCTCAAAACTTTGTTGTATAATAATATAAGGATGTGGATGCTGTATTTAAATAGTTTCCCTAATACAAGTCCAGCATTAGATTTTAACTACATTTAGGATCACACTATAAAAAGGAAATATGCCAAAGAAATCAAGAAACTAATGTTGCTGGGATTATAATTAGGCTTAGCCAATTACTAAATTTTTGTTTTAAAATCACTAATATACCTAAAACACAGGAAGAGAAACAATTACTGAGCCATATTTTGATGGATATAACCTCTTAGCATTGAGACTTATAAAACTTTGCAAATATTAGGAGCCAATTTGGGTCCACAAGTTGTACAGGAACACAAGGAGGCTGAGGGAAGACAAAAAGAAACTGGACATAACAGGGAAGGAGGTTCCTGAGCCAGCCTTTGTACTGCTCTGGGCAGGGAGGTGATGGATAGGGAAGTATTAGACAGCCCTTAGAAAATTCTGCTCAGAAACCATGGCTTATGCAAAGAAAAATGCACTTCTGTCACCTGAGGCACTTCAAGCCCTCCATGTATCCTTGGCATTTCAGAAACATAGAGAGTTACAAACACATTTTGGACTGCATTTCCCTGGATGCTTAATGTGAAGTGTCTTCACTTTCACAGAAACTCTTTTTAAGGTTGCCACAATCATTAACACCACATTTTAAACATACTGCTGGAACAGATTTACAGGATTTAAAGGAAAGTTCCTTTAATGCTGTTTAATATAATTTGCCTAACAAAATATTAGCAGTAAAAGTTTGGTAGAAAAAAGCATTCCATTTTATGTAGTAGAATATAAAAATTCAAATGTCATAAACACCATAAGACGTCCTGGAAAGTTTAAGAGAAAATATAGATCCAAAAATGAGATCCATTTAACCCTAATTAGAAAACAAAAACAAAACAGTCTGCATTATTGCATTCTCTATTTTCTGGAATAACTTCCAAACAATCAAGCTAAATTTTGTTAGAACAGTTTTTAATAGCTTTCAAATTGAGTATTTTTTTTGAAAGTAGACATAGCTGTGTTTAAATCGACTGTAGCCAATGCATGTTTTGCGAGGATCACATAAAGTTGTCTTTTCTGACTGTAATTCCAGGCAATTCCAGTCAATTGCGTTATTCCTTGACTTATTAAAGACCAAAACTAAAATGTGAGTAACAAGGTTCAGCTGAGGGATACACAAGAAGTCAACCAAATCTCACCTATACCACTCAACCCAAACAAATTCCAATTTTTCCTCATCATACAAGACGGTCACAGGAAGTTTATAATGACTCTTAAAAGCAAACAAATGAACGACCAGCAGTAGCAGCAGCAGCTCCTTAAACTCCAGGACCCTCAGAAGAAAAGTCAACCTCCTGGGACACTGAATAGCCCCAATCATGGAGCACCTGGGGACAGGCACAAACCCCAGGGAAATCAAAGCCCTCTCCAGACCAACCAGCCCGGGCCTTGTGCTGGCATTCACGGCAATCTCCAGCCAGTTTTGCTTCCTGGTTTGATAAACACTTGCTTCCAGGAAATGAATTTTATTAAAAAAAAAAAAATCTTATTGTAATATGGCTTCCATCACCATCATGGTTTTAAATAAGCACATATTTAACAGATAAATGCTTCAGCTTTGTCGAGATTTCCTGAATATTCCTTATTTGTGATAGGAAAACTCTAAAACGTTATGAGATACCATTGCAGAGGTCAGAAACTCATGGGAATGGGGAAGAAAATGGAGATAGAACTTTTCTATTCTTTTATCTGGAGGGGCAGAGAAGGGAGGAAAAGTTCAGATCTGCAGTCAGATTTCCCAAGGATTCAGATATGAACAAACCCAAAGATAATAGTGATTGCTATGCAAATTTTATATCTAAAGATTACTGTTTGGAAAATATGACAACATAATAATGCAAAATAGGTGATTACTTTGAGCCAACTATACCTTTTGCCCACAATGAAAGGGTACAGCTAGACTTATAACTGAAATGATTTTCTATGTGATTTCTATGTGATTTCAGAGAAATAAGTAAAATGTAACTAACTATGCAAGATCTACTTCAGTATTAATTTAATGAGCATGCTAATAAATGCATGTGCATCTTCCAGAATAATCTTGAAAACAGTGGGATTGTTTCTCATTCTCCAATGTTTAGACCACCAATAGTTACACAGGAGCAAGTACATTTTTTCTGCTATTTAAACCTTTAGAAACTTTGGTTATTTTAATATTTAGAATATTTCTAATATTTATTTGGAGTTATTCTAAAAATTAGCACTTAGATTTTAATAATATTAATATAAAATTTCTTGGGATTATTTTTACCCTACCATATAAATTAAGCTTAAATTTTCTATTTATTAAGCTGAGCCGCTGAATATTTATTCACATTCTAGCTAAAGGAATCAGTAAAAGTGTTAAATATAAAACGTATGCAATTTTAAGATGGCATTGTACTTCTGAAACATTTTGGTAAGAATATTAGGAATATCTTTTCCAATGAAGACCTAACAGCGATGTTTTGAAGAATGACAGTGTGATCAGTCAAGGAATCTGATTTTTGAATTCTTGTCCAAACAAGTCCAATCTACATATCATTATTGCCTTCTAAAAAGGGAATTCAATGGGAGCTATGCCTCTGTAAAAACTGAAGAACTAAGCAGCAGAAGGTACTATTCTAAAACTTTTAAATTTTAATGACATACAGTATTTTTCCAAGGGAACAGAGTCCACAGTTTCATTCTTTTCCTTATTAAACTAGGTAGAAAAAAAAGCTGATGGGGAGTGGGACACATACATTGGCATTATGTTGGTTTAAAAGGTCATTCTGAATGAGGGTTCAGCCCTTGAGCCCCTGAGCAACTGCTGGAGGTGCTGAGTGCACTCATCCTTCAGGAAGCCAAAGGCAGAGGGAGGGGCTGCACAACTCCAAGATCTCTGAAGGCAAAATTCACACCCAGCCCAGATTAAAAAAAAAAAAAAAAAAAAAAAAAAGCGCATTTATTACATTAATTTTGGTTTGAAACCTTAATTATTTAATTTTCCACAGTGCATAGTTTGCAAGTGCAGACAGAACGGCCACATCTTCCCAGTCTTCTCTAAGAAGAAAGAGCGCAGAACCAACATGCAGCTCTGGTTTCATAATTTATGTCAGCCATAAGACAAAGATACAAGGTAAGGGCCACCTAGGCCCAGCCATGGCAGACTTTTTTATGAATATCAGTGGCTCATGAATATAAACAGTTGCAGGAAAATAAAATTTATAAAACCTAGACCCAGGAACAAAAATCTCAGAGATCAACAACTCCGAAAGGATCTAGTGTCACATTCCTGAGAATGTCAGATTAAACTAACATGTGCCAGTCAATATTGGTACACTGTGACCCTTGATGCCTCCTAAGCAAAACTATTAAGTCCAACATTTTCTCCTGTAAGCACTTATCTGTAAGGATGGCTAACATGTCCTCTAAAGCAGATATTGAAACTGATTGGACAATAGGTAGATACCAGACAGGGGCCTGGGGGCCGACCTCTAGAAATAGGGGGAGAAAATCTTAATCTGCAACACAATGCAGCTCTCTTGAAACCCTATCATTTTCACTTCCCATGTGTCTGCTGCCTGACTGTGAATGGATTTGAAAAGGAATGGTTAGTGCTGAAAATTGGATCAGAGCTAACATTCTCTCATTTTTATCAGCAGCTGCCAAAGGTCATCTGACATAATAGCTGATGAATTCAAGCCCAGTGGATTTCATTTGCAATTTTCAATTTACTGAGGCCTCCAAACCCCACAGTGATAAAAGCTTCCCCTATCGTGGCCTGTCACAAACATCAAGAAACTGCACAAACCCACAAGAAAGAAATAGGAGAAAGCTGTGCATCATCACAGTTACAGATAAGGGGAACAGGAAGAAACAGTATCATGTAGAAAGGTGTGGAGCGGCATGTGTGGTTGAGTTTCTAAATGCCAATTGTAATGAAAAGACTATGAAGAGCAATCAAATAACTTCTGCAGAATAACATCATGGTTCCCCTCCCCCCCCTTCAGTTTGAAAATTGCCTTCTAATCTCTTGCTTGACATCCTGAAGATAAAAGTGAAAGTGAAAAAACCCTGTTTATTTAGACATGGAAAGTATTGTACCGTTGATATATTTACTGTAGTTTTGATTTACAAATTCATGCTATTAAGAGACCTATTATCAGAGAAACTATGCCAGTGCAAAATAAGAAATGCTTTTGTTGGCTGGCAGATGGACTGTAGATCTTCACTCCTGATCCACGGGGAGCACAAATGAACTCCAGTCCATGGGTGCTGGAGGTTTCAGAGCCTACTCATCCACGTACATACATTCAGAGACTTTTCCACATGCAGAAGTGAACTACTTTTGCCCCAGATGTTCCAAGTGATCAGAGAAAATAAATAAACCAATCCCAAAGCCCCTCATGCTGCAAGAAACATCTTTTGCTGAAAGGCCAAGTAGCTCATATTCTCTGCTTGTCCATGACTACAGGATGAAAGAATATGTACAGAAGGAGAAGTTACTGTTCCACATGTAAGTGCTGAAAAAAGTATTTCCAGAGCAAACCCCTCAATTTCAAAGTACTGATTCAATCCCAGCAGCAGCAGCATTTGAGGCATCTGCCATGCTTATGACTTTACTTTCAACTCTACTACACATTGCAGTAGTACAAAAGCAGGTTCCTACTTCCAGTAATATCAACAATAACACTAAGTCAAATAAACAGGAAATACAAATACCACCAGCTGGAACCTACTGGGACCCAAAGCCAAGGATGCAAAGAACTATTTGCACTCTTTCTACAGTGAAAAGCCCTCGGTAGAACACAAAACATAAACCCAAAGGAACAGCAAGTACAGAGATATTATACAGCAAATAATGGTACATCATTCTGTGTTTGGAATAGTTCAGCTTGTCTTTCAAAAATTATGAAGATCCCAAAAAACTGAATTACTTATGATGATGGGATTCTCTATTGTTTAGACATATATAAACAAGTAGTTAATCTAAGCATTGGCAGGTAGGCTTATGGAACTAATAATGCCATAAGAATATTTTCAAAGATATTTTTCCTTCTTGAGCCTGATGATGGTAGTCTCTTGACTATTTCAGAAAGGTTTTTTTAAGGTGTGAAGTTTAAAAAGAAACTGTGTGTAGATATAGACAGCACTTAAAGGGAGAAGCAAGGTATTGCCAAGGTAATCCACCACAGACTGGTTCCTTCAGATGTGCCCAAAGCAGCTACACATTGTAACAGCACTGAAAAATTTTATAGCACTAGTATGTAATTTCTTTTCAGCACCCAAAAAATATATTTCTTTCTGTAAGCAAAAACAAGTTTAAATATCTTATACTGTAAAGAGAATTATATCTTGAGCAGAAGAAAAGTGGGAAAGATGAAATAAGAATTGTGAGGAAAAGGCCATGGCTGTCTAGAGATGAGGGCATGCATTTTAGGTTTGGGTTTTTTTTTTTTTTGCCCCCCAATATGAGTTCTTGTTTTGTTGCTCTTTTTGTCCTTCTTCCCTTCCTTTCATTTTGTATTTACCTATGTTTGTATTTTATATTATTGCTAACCTCCATAACATCTGAGGATCCTTCACACAAAAAAAATAAACCAAGTTTTCAATGGACTCCATGGAGTTCAGAAATTCTTGTTTCTCTCGTTATACATTTATGACGCAGCTAAAATTTTACATATAACACATGGAAGAGGGTTGAGTTTTTTTGGTTTGGCTTTTTATTTTACTTTTCTGTGGGAATAGACCACTTGTTTGGTACACAGGGAGAGAGAAGAGTGTGGGATTCACTCACAAAAGAAAATGAAGCAACTTTAGTTTATAGTAACACGAAAAACCTGACAGACATTATCAGCTGAGGACAACAAAAAGATAAGTGATATGGAGGAAGGATTGCAGATATTCCAAATTCATAGATAATCAGGAAATTTAGGATCATATCAGCAGATAATACGGCCTCTGAGTTATCTGGGGACACCTCACTGCACAGGCACCTCTGGTAGACTGAGAGCTACCTCACAAATCTTCTGGGGGCTCACTTATGAGAACATTTGCTACCATTCCTCCATTGCCTCTGTCTTCCAATATTGATGGAATTGTTTTGGAGCTTGGAAAAGAAGGAAGGAAGGAAGGAGGAGACTGCCTATTGCTGGAAAAGCCAGTAAATTATCATTGGCTCAAATCACATACATTAATACATAAATAATTTTCCCAGATTACATGTAATGATAGCTATGATACACTCCCTTAAATCTTGTAGTTTTCTCATACAGAACTACCTGATTTTCGTTTCTTATCGCTCCTTGTATTGAATATTTCCATTCAGTTTACCCCATTAAAAAACACAACCAACCAACAAACCCTAAAATAAACCCAAACAAAAATCAAAACACCAATCAAAAAAAAAAAAAGAAGGGTCCCCAGAAGTCTCCAGAACTTCCAGTTTATGTGAGAAAGGCAGGCCCTCCCAGGAAAAACACAGCAATATGCTTTCAAGCTGGGATTGTCTTTTCTTTACAAGATTTACCACATCTGGTGCCAGCAGATAAATTAATACCAGAAATTAATACTAGTGCCAACAGCTTTGTGAGCATTTATGATGCCAGTAGGGAAAAAGATCTTGTCATATAACTATTCCATCCAATATTGACTCAAAATGGTCCATATTACATTATGTTTGGCTAACTCTCCTAGAGGGCTGAAAGTCTTCCACATGTTTGTTCAGTCCTTTCTTCCTACTACTATAAAGGACTGTGTGTAAGAACCAGGAACTCCTGGGATCTAACACCATCTCTGGCATGGTCAAATATACAGCCCTGACTAAATCACTTCAGCTAAGGGCTTCAATATGCTCTTTGCAAACTGTGAATAAAGTCATCAGTGCACTGGCAGAATTAATGCTTGAACAACTGATGAAGTCATACAGGGGTTAAGCATCTCTGAGAATTCATTCATGAGTGATTTGTAATGTTGACAGCAGAGACAGTTTCTGGTTTCTTCTCCTTCGAATCACTCATGTCTCAAGTTCCAGAATGGCTTCACATCTCTTTTGAAAGGAGGACACAGCTGGCAGGAAGATAATTCTTTGGGAAAAAGAGCCTTGTATTGGTGGAGTGAAGTCTCACCTGCTGAGTTTTGGTCAGAGGGAAAAGACAATGAGGGAGAAGACTGAAAATATGCAACCTTATTCATCATCACCAAGTTCTCAGATGTTAACTGACAAGTTCATACATGAAAGACTAAGTAAAAAACATTTGACACTGGAAAATCAGATGGTTTTATCATGCAGAATTAGCAAAGATATGTTACAGGGGAAAAAGTTATAAGAAGCATTGCTATATCTTATATAGAGGATAAAAATGCCAGCATTAAATGAAAACTGGTAAGTTAAAATGTACTTTTCTTAGTCAGCCATTGTGTTATGACCACAAGCTACAGCTGAGCCGATTAGAACATTTACTGACATTAAAACAATGTAGATTAATACATAGCTGAGGAGTGATTAGTCTGGCATAACTGAACGCATTACTTGACAATATAACCACAGTCTATTTATAGTAATTCCATTTGTATTAAAAAGATCGTGCTGAAAATTATGTGATTTAATTCACTCTTACATCAACCTTTTCATTTTAACCAGCAAATTACTATTTCAAAGCATTTACCATCCATCTCTTTTAAATAAATCTGCAAAAAATTTGGGCGTAGAATTTGCTTAAATTCTGCTACTTTATAAATGCGTGTGAAACTTTATTTATGAATAGCAATAACTGATACTACATAGTCTGTAGTGTCATTTCTGTTCAACTCTGAAGATGATCTGTGATCTATGCAAGAAACAGCACTTGCTTCAGTATATTTGGAGAGAAATAACAGTTTTGCTCATTTTTGCTCATGGTAAGAAATAATGAAGTATAATAAAATAGGCCTAATCCAGTGACCAGATGAGGGCCCTCACCTCCTAATGAAGCAAATGACAGCTGCAAAAATTCAGTATCATCTTATGGGATCCAGCCCTGGGCACTTACAAACATGCTGTGGAAAGTCTGATTTCAGCAGAGTAAAATTGGAAAGAAAACAATTTTCTTGCACCACTGTCTTGCCTGATTCAATTATCAGTGTCTGATCTTGCAAGGCATCAAGCACCCTCCTGTGAGGTCCTTCAGCTCCTGCTGAAATCATCAAAGGGAGATGAGGACACTCACTGCCAGGCAGGACTGGACCCTAAGAGAGCAGAAAGCCACATGTAGGGATGGGCTGGCTCAGCCAACCATCACTCCAAAGACTGAGACCCTGTTAGTGACACCAGAGACATACACTGATCTGGGATTGCAGGGAAAATGCTCCACAACTGGTGAATGTTTGTTACAGTGACAGATCCAACTTAGATTTTACTATATATTTTACTGTCATCACAGCAATGGGGTTCTACTCTTACAACTCAGGGCTCTCCTCCTTTAACCCCCGAGTCAAAAATATCTTTGGAGAAATGAGTTTATCTGCTTCAGTTGAGCCCCTCTGTCACACTAGCACAGTGTGCATCAGAAAAACATGCACAGATCATCTGTTACAACTCACAGATGCATTTCATAAGCTGTTACTGCTCCTCAGCAGACAGGGGGAACAACACCACAGCCAGACTACCTCTGACTGTACCTTGGATATTATACTTCAGTAAAAACACATTATGCTAAAATTAAACACACAGTTCACCCTGTATTTTTAGTCTTGGAGAGAAATGCCACTAAAGGCATGACCCGTATCAACACTCCAATTATCTTTAGGAATGAAATTAATGTGCAATATTGTTTACAACAGTGACATTAGAAATAATAAGATAAAGCTTGAAAAACTTATGCATCATCTAATTAATAACGCTTATCTAAAGTAAACGGAACCAGTTTCTTCACATCCAATTAACAAGTGAGTTGAGAGGCAAGGCCGAATGCAGGTAAACGTGTCTCAGTGTAGGAGATAGAGGTTATCCAGTTTTCTCAGTAATACTTGGAATAATTTTTACTTTAACAGTGTATATCTTCTACTTATGAGGAAATATAGTTTAGACCCATTTTATTAAATACTCCGAGTATTTTGAGTATATTATTATTAATCAAAATATTATATTATTTTGAGTATACAGATTCACTATTTACCTCTGCTATAAAGTGAGGTTATACTCATAAACAATATTATGCCAAATTATAAGCAGAATTAAATATTATATACGTAATATAACAAGGACACACCCCAATATTTTCATTTTTCTTCTCTCAGTTGTACCTTGTAATAATTTACTACATACAGGTTTCTGTTGTATTAAACCTCAAGAAAGTAAATGAGCAATAAGATCTCAAAAAAAAGTCTTTTTTCCTTAACTATTTCAATATACATTTTAAATGCTACCAAAAAAGATAATTTCACACAATGGAGTCCATTCTTGAGTCAAATCTTGAAGCCAAAATATCAATTAGAGTTGCCTTATTTCCATACAGATTATGACAATAAAAGTATAGCAACTTTTCAAATGTATGTGATTTATTATTTTAGTAAACAATAACATTTCATAGCACTTTACAGAAGTGGAGAATATAATCATTTTACAGATGAGGAAACTGAGTCTGCAAGGAATATAAAGAATTCAGCATCACTTTATAAATCCTTAACAGCAAAGTTGGAAAAGTAACAATCAGGTATGTTATTAAGCTATTCTTTTTCCAAATTAGAATTATAGCTGAAAATTTTAACAAGGAAACCAAATTATGGGTTTTTTTCCATCAATAACATTTACTTCTTTTACAAAAAGTTTTGCTGGAACAAAAACATCTATATGAAGGCTATAGCATATGATTCACATCTCGAAAAGCTTGAGAAAAATTTAGCTCTTGGTGAGAAGCCCATATATATTCATGAGGGCAACATTTTCCATTTAACAAAGCTTTTTCATCACTTATGGAAAAAATTAGACAGTCAGGATTTATAAGACAGAACTTTGCTTTGGAAAAACTTTTATTTGCTTTGGTGTCTTGTTTGTTTGGCTTTTTTTTCTCCCACTAGTGATTCTTTCGTGGAAAGAAAGTGAGATCTTGCCCTTGGTGAATTCTAGTGGAGATCTCTAAACAACCTCTGGATTTTCTTTTTTCATTTAAGGCTCACTTATTATGATTATTTCAAAACATATAAATCTTTAGTTTTTTGTTTTACTCCTCCATAATGGTAAATGGTATAATTTGTACTTGAAATTTTTTGTTCCAGCTTTGCCTGTGAGATTTTGAAACACTGAAACAGTACACAAGATCTTGCAGAGGTTATTAATAGAAAATGTAAGTTCCTTTAATTTCCTATTGTCAACCATTAAGTGAGTCATAATATGACAATCATGATTATAGATAGGACAGAGGGAAAACTTTTTTAACAGTCAATTCCCAAGTGTTCAAAATGTAGATAAATGTAGATAAATGTAGATAAATGCTAAGATTATCCAGTTAATCCAGTGAGACAGTAAAGGTCTATGAAATTATTTTACACTAAGTGTACCAAGATATGTTGCAAAATGCTGACTATTAACACCTGCTATGAAATACAATGGAAGTTGTTTGGAAAAGCTGACAAAAGCCACTATATCCTGTATGTGGCACATCGTTTTTGTTTATCTGTATTCATATTGCTGACATGAAGCACATGTCATTGTACCTATACATAATTGCATAAATCATGAAAGACTACTACTAACCTTATAATCATGATATTTAAACATTACAGCTGCTTTCTCATTCCCACAATATAATGACTAACTGCCACTAACAACTGATTATTATCATGAAGGCTGGGGCAGCTACAGCCACAAATCCAATTCAACAGTGCCCAAAGAGGGTGAAGTCCTAGTCTTATTGAAATTATTAGAAATAACTCATGCAAACTAATCCCTCTCAGTGGCAAGGATGGAGTTATAAGTACTAAAAGATGCAAAGGAGGACTTCCTAAACACCTAGTATGTATTAGAAGTCTGCCAAGTGACTGCAAGGGGAAAAGTTTCCCTTTCCTTGAAAACGTGAGGTGGGCCAGTGTAGTTCAGGATTGTTTTTACACTAACTCCCAGCATTATGAATAAGATCCTCAGATCAGGGAGATGAAAACTGACCACATTTTGATACTTGTAGAGCTTAGATTTCTCAAAAGAGCTAAATTACAAGAGATAAATGATGGCAGAAATGTTTTTGAACAAAGTCTGAAATATGATTATCCAGTTCATGGCTAAAGGTGTTCCTCTGAAATACCAGTCTGAGGAATCTGCCATCAATCACATTTTAGGACCCATTTGTCTTTGCCAGAGTATAAACTGTTGCCCAAAGTTTACTCACAGCTGTTGACCACAGATATCAAATCAGTTTTAGTAGGACCCTGCCAAATGGTGGAAGCTCAGAGGATACACAGCAAAAGTATCCTTGTATGCTTGCCTTGCTCCTCAGTTTCTTCCTACATATTGGACACAGCATGCTGAGCACAGCAGGCCCCAGGCTGGCCCAAGATGTCCTTAGGTAAATCTCTTCATTCACCGAGGAGCAATTATTTTCTGGCATGTTTTCTTGAAACAGTCCACCAGAGAAAGTGATGGGAAACTATTTTTTAATACCATTTTTTTCAACACTTAAGATTCCATCTACTTTCCTATTATTTGTGAGCTCTGACAAAGCACAGTCACTCACACAGGACAGTGACATGAGACCTGCCATCCTTCTCAAATGTATGATCTGCACCTATGCCCTTTGTCTCATGGACTAGTGACCTACTGCAACAAGGTTCTTTGCAATAAAAGCTCACTTATAAATCCATTTCTCTAAGAAAACAGAATTCTAAGCACCCCGATTCTACATTTTGTTAGTCAGCTTTACTTATTCATTTCATGGAAAATATAGCCTATTTTGGTTTAACTTTTTCTTTCTGGTCTCCCTTTAAAGCTATGCTACATATAATGTTTATCTTTGATCAGACTTATGCAGCAGATAGTAGCAGCTTTTGTTTTCAAAAAGTGACCAGAGAATTGGTTTGCTATCAAGTGTGTAGTTAAGACGCCTCATACAGCTCTGTTTTTCTGTACTTCTGTCATTCTCTGCCAACTGGTACCTCAGTCTTATTGGTATCCAATAATAAGCCCGATTACAGCTAGCCCTAGGAGACACGACAAAAAGAGAGTCCTCATCTTGCATTAATTGCTCGTATTGAAACTATGCCACATCTCTCGAAGCTAGATGTTGCTTAGTATCCCTTTGATATGATAATGACATGCTTCTTAGCAGATGAATATGCAAATTAAAAGCAGTAATTTGGTGGCATGCACCTGCTGACACTGCACTACTATGCTTATGTGCTCCTCTGTAACACTGCAGCTACACAAAAGCATCACAGAGGTAAAATTAAATTCTAATGTCGTATATATTAAACAGATGCTTCCACTTTTCTTTGTATATCTACTTTTTACAGAATTTGCTATTGGAATCTCAGTTCTCCCTTCATGCAATTAGTGGACATTTATGTGTCATACACAGAAATGTACTTGGAGCTATTTAAGGGCTCTGTTTTTAAAGAAATGGTTTACATGAACTGCACTCTCAAAGAGATTCCTCCCCCCCCCTTCATAGCAAAGAGGCAGAGGATTTTAATCTTGATGCACAAAAGACCTTCATTCATAAAAGAAATGCATACTTGAGCATGGCAGCTTGCAACAGAAAATTTCTCCGGTAAAGATCCTGCGGAGACTCACTTATCCAAACTTTCTGATACTGGTTATGAAAATTCTCCAATAGGTTCTGGGAACAAGTTCTGTGTTCTAATCACACAGAGCCAGCTTATGCCCTCAGGTATGTCCTTGAAGCTCTTTTATACACAAGTAAGGTGCTAAATGTGGAAGTGGAATTCGGTTCCAAATTGCCAAGCCACTCACAATCACTACTGAGCTGATGGTGCCACCAGGCTCAGTCCAGAATGGCCTGGATAACAATGCTGGACTTGCTTAGCTCCTGCTGACCTTACTGGCAGCTGAAAATGCTTATTCACTGGAGATGTACTAAGTGACCCATTAGAGTAACTCATAAGAAAACAAATTATCATTTCCAGACGTCATAAGATGTAAATTCTCTGATGTTGTCAGGCTTGGTGAAGTCCACTTGAAAACAGTTAGGCAACTGTAGGAAGTGAACTGATATTTCATAGGACTGTAAGAGACTAGAAGAAATTAGGGAAAATTCTTCTTATTTGTGAATTTGTATAATTCAGAAATACTTATTGTGCATTTTCAAAAAAAAAAACAACAAACCCATAACTAAGTTTCATAAGCTAGGTAACTGTAGTTTTCAGAAGTTTCTTAATTGGGTGCTTCCACACCTGAAGGTCTAAATTCCTGTGCAATTCTCTGTATCTGAGGTAGGTCTAAGTCTGTACCTGTTTTCAGGCAATTGGGCAGCCCAGGGCTGTCATTTACTTCACACCATGTAGTGGCCATTTGGATGTGGAAAAGAACACTGCCTACCTCTTTGAAAGAGAACAGTGGGATCAGAGAAGAGATGATCCTTCTCCTGGCTACACTTTATTGCCAAAAAAAAAAAAAAAAAAAAAAAAAAAAGAAAAAAGCATGAGTTAAAAGTCAGTATAATTTAATTCCCTTCACTCAAGTCCAGATTTTATTACAACCTATTTCACTACTCAGCTTGCAATCTGAGTGTTGTCAATGTATTTTCATAATTTTATAATTAAAAAACCAAATAACTTTACTTTCAGTAAAGTGAACACAAATTCTCTTTCAAGCCATCAATTGTGCACATAACACATATATTAGTTTCTTTTGAAATAGGACTGGGACAAAGACTCTAAATATGAGGAATTTAAACAGGAAGAAATTGAGCATCAGAAATTCGTACATTAAATGCCAAGGGGTTACAAAGTTAGCATTTTTTATACACATACAAATGATGGAAATAGTGCTGGTCCTACTGGAGCTTTTATGGCAGTACCAGATTAAGCCCTGGGTACATGAGTTCCTCTCTCTACACCTCATGAGAAGGGAACCCAATGCAATTGGATATCTGTGGTGAAGACTAGAATAAGAACTAGTTCTTATTTCAAGTAATTACTTCAAGTAATGCAGTTCATGGAGAACCACAAATGAGATATGAGGACAAAGGCATTTATGTTGAAATAGAATAAAATATAGATGGGTTAAAATTTTTTAAGAGATATAGATGGATTATGTCTCTCTTTACATATTTGACAGTTTTTTATGGGACAGACTTATATACACTATGTCAAGGGGATTTCTTCTGATGATCACTCTGTACAAGTACTGCACTATACTATATATTTGTTGCTGACCATTATGTTTCTTTGCTATCCACATATAATTTTCTTTGGTTTCATTTTCCAAGGTTGTCTCTCACAATGAATATTCATCAGTGAATCATCTTTCTCACTATATTTAAATTATTTTTTTCAGCAAAATTTTATTCTGCTTGAGATTTATTTAGATCTACAGCATATTTATCTACTGCATTCTACTGATTCATTCTACCTCATCATGGTAGTCCTAATTTTCTTTCACAACTGTACTGAATTTTACCTCACCTCCAAATAATACTGAAGTACTTCTCCAAGGTTTTTAAGAAAATTCCATCTTGTTCAAACACCCTTTACTCCCTTTTTCTTAGAATAATGCCTGATAGTAATCTGTTTGTCAAGCAATTTTCAAACCATATTAAATTGCCCAGATTATTAAATTTTGAAAAGAAAATTCTGTGATTAAAAGTTCCCTGCATAAAAACTTGTGTCACCCATCAAGTGTGTAACTACAACTTTTCATTCCTATTACAGTAGTATATTTTTACCAAAGCTGAATAGGTTTTGTCTCAAGAAAGGAAAAAAAAAAAAGCCCAAAAAAACCCACATAAAAAGAGCATTTAGACAAAGCAAATCAATTCAAAAAGGAAAATGGGAAAATTCTCTAAATATTGTGCAGTTTTCACCTTAGTGTCTTTTCCAGTGATGGTCCTTTACCTTTTTCTAAAATTTACTTACACTAATCCTTCTGTTCTATATCACTAGAAATGCACAAAAAGTGGTTCATATACACACAAACACATAGGTTTACACATGTTCCCACAGTAGTTGGGAGACTGTAGTTATACCTTCCTATGTTTTCAGGATGTGTTTGGATCTATTTTGTCTAGAAGACGTTTTTGCATTCTAATACAACATTACTTCTTACTTCCCAAATACCCACTTGTATTCTTAAAAGACTACAATTTGTATCCTTTAACATATTTATAATTCCATTTATAAAGCACATGCCATTTCCTCAGCAGCAGGGGGCATTAGAATTAACAGAAACAATAACTAAACCAAATACATCATTATGCCAAGGAAAGCCTTGAATAAAAACACTGAATTTATAGCTAACATTTCAGTATAATTAGAACACAGACACGAGGGCAGTATTCTCATCCCCAAAGCTTCAGAAATTGTTAATGAAAACAGTCCTTATGAATATACCACTTGAAGCAGCATCTCCACTACACAGGGCTTTTAAAGATACTCTGTGAGGTTTGAGTTTGGATCTACTGGCACCCAAGGTGAATTGATCCTCAGAATCAAGAGTTTTCTTGCTGATCATTTTTCAGCAAAACAAATTTGGTAGCAGAGTGGCTTCGGCAATCTGCTCCCATGAGTAACAGTGAGGAAAAACACTACTATAACAGACCTAGGATACGATCACAGAGGGTACCAGCTGCCACCTGACAGCCTAAGGTGGACTAACAAAATCTTTTAGTTGGAATCAAATCAGAACACTTCCTTCAGTGCATTATTTTGAAGAAGTCCCCCACAATACTTAAAATTCCCCTGAGCTCATCTAAAGGGGCAAAGTGCACTATTTCATACGCCTGGAGATGGTTAAGCAGGATAACCATGGGCTCCTTTCAACCAGTAATGGAATTTCACATTAAGCACAAGTAACTTCAAAATATTCATATGACTGCAGTAGAAACAGCTTATGTTACTCAAGAAATCAATCTTAAGAGACTAAGAGCCTTGCAATGTAATAACACTACTTGGTTTCAGCCCCTTATCTGTAGATCTTTTTTGCGCTAAAATGAAAACAGTAAGAATGTCAGATTGCCATTATCTGTCAGGAATTTGAGCAGGAAAACAAAACAGGTTTAGTACAATGATGAACAGTTGTGACAAATCATCAGCATTTTCTCTAGATCCTCATCTCAAAGCAGTTTCATATTTCATCTTTAGACTCTGCATTCCCTCTTACATGAAGCAAAAAAATCATCCAGTATTTTACCCTGTTACGTTTACACAATTTAAATAGTACCTCTCCAGAAGAAGTGAAAAAGTTTCACCTTTTTTTGTACATCTAATTCTGACACCTTTCTTTGAAAGTAATTTATATTAACAAGCATCTATGATTTACTTTGTAGTAGTGCCCAAGGCTTCAGCTACATCAGGCTACCTTGACCAGCAAGCTGCACAAGGACAACTCATAGGGACTGTTGAAAAGTCCAGCTGACCAAAATCTGAGCATCAGAGGGGCAGCTTACAATTTAATGGAAGAAAGAGAAGGGGTATATCTTGGGTTTCACCTAGTAAGAAACTTTAAATGGTTTTAAATTGATAGTCTTTTTTTTCCATATAGTTTTAGTCTTCATTGACAACAAATTTATTCAAGAGCTTCATTTACCTCGATTACTTTTTCCCATAAATAACGGTCTAGTGGGATCTGGCTCCACTGAATCTTTCAGTGTTTTAGCCGTGAGTCCAAATGGCAGCACAATCAATTACAAGGAACTCTCTTAAAAGCAGAAAAGTCTGTTCCTGCACTGCAGACCATTATCAGGCATCCCTTATTTCTCCCACTTCTTGTGGGAAAAAGCTCGTAGTCTAAACAAAGTTACCTTTTCAGTCAGCCCAGGAGTTTAGGGACTAGGCTTCTGAGAAAGGTTTTATAGAGAATAATTGGGATCTCTGGTCCCCCTACCAAAGAGCTTTGGGTAAAATATGACAAAAATACCTTTTTATGTACTTACAAAGCAGAACAAACCACTGATACCCTCCACTGCTTGAGAAGGACTAGTATTGACCCTACCAAGTGAATAATGCTGCTCAATTAGTTTCTGAGCTTCCCCTCTCAGAAACAGTAGGGAAGATAGTTTTTCTTATACTTCAGTGAACCCAATACTGTCCAAAATCTTTTCAAATTAATTAGCTCATTTATAGGTTTATCTACACCTAATCAAGTCCTGAAAGCAAAACATTCTAAAATGCCCCATTAAAACTTCCATTTAGCAAAACGCAGAAAAATCTGCTACAGTTGTACTTTTAAATGTTGCAGTGTATGAGTATCCTAGGCCTGATTTTCCTCCAGATTTTCCCCTTTTTTATGTACATTCAAGTTATAAGTATATCTAATAATGCAAAAGAAGCTTAAGTGAGAGAAGAATTCAGACCTTGTGCTTTTGTTTTTGCAGCAGTAAAACTGAGCATTTCCCCATGTCACGCAGAGAGAACATGTATTTTTCGTGTAAATGTGTATAGCTGTTTTGGGTGCAGATCCCTTGATTTAGAAATATTAGTATCTTACTAAATAACCATACTGATGGAGAGAAAGTTTATAATGGTAAAACATACTGCATTAACACCATTAAACATCAATTAATGTAAACAGCTTAGTCTCAGAGCTGTCACTGAATCAGTGAATGCACAATGACACAGTGTTACTAATTCACTGTCAGTACAAAGCTATGTACAAATAATCCTCCAGGCTATTTCTTACTGAAAAAATGAGAGCAAAAAGTGTGTGACCACTCAGTTGACAGTAGAGTGTTTGTCCAACATTATGTCAGATTCTGTTATTCATCTTTCCTTTTTTTTTTTGGTTTTGGCACTCTCTGCTCAAACTAATTGATGGTGGTTCCACTGAAATATCATAGCCTTGTGATTTCTTCTCAGCTTTACTGACCTCTTTTTAGCTTTGGGCTTCACATTTTAAGGAGGAAAAATTAGACAAACATACTTCACAGTTTAGCCCACCCACACATTCCCGAGCCAACAATTCTTCAAGTGTGTGGGTTCACCACACATGAGCTCCACCTGACTGATTTTTACCTGGTGCGTGACCTTCAATTGAGAATTCCAACAGCATGCAACTTGTCTTTGGCAAATGAATTGTAAGTACGCCAGCTGCCAGATGTCTTCATTTTAAAACACCTTCAAAACTGCTTTCTGGCATTGATCCACAGGCAAAACAAGCTAAGCTGTAGCTGTAATTTCTATTCTGCATGCAGAAAGGGGAGGAAACATAAGATGTGTTGCTTTACGTCTCTGAGAACGGTACAAGGCAGTGGGAAAAAAAACCAACAACAGCTCATTACCGATGCGAAACGTATTTTCGGGAAGAGTTTTTCCAGTACACAGAGCATATCCAAAATTTACATAAATATTCACCCTAATGAAATACTCGTTTGAAGTAACATAGTTCTGAACAAAGGGATTCCCTCTGTACCATGAAAATCAACGCCTGTGCCTCCAAATGTGGACCAGCCAACATATTTTGCCTAAGGTTTACAAAAACTGTTTGGCAAAGGCACTGGAAGGTAGAGATCTTAATTAAATCTGTGCACAAGACCCGGGATCACATGTTTCCAATTACTTTTCTTCTCTCCTGTTTTTCTGGCTGTTTTCGCTTCAGAATCTGAAATTCATCTCACCAAAAGTTTGCGTGCTATTGGCAGATTTTTTGAACAAATCTGCACGTATTTGTTTTTTACTTGGCACTATACCAAACTCATTCTCCTGTCATGAAAAATGGCAGTTTCCGTTTGCTTTCCTTTGAATTCCTAGATTCACTTTGTTCCATCTGTTGGATCACCCACACCACTCCAGAGCCTAAAATGAGTCAGAATCACTCCTTTCAGTGCCAAAAAAAAGACCTCTTCCTACATATAACACCTTCCTACATATAACACCTTACTGCCATCAGACTATTAACTACTACCTCGCTTACCAGCTGTCCAATTACACACACACTCATATATATATATATATAGGCAGTTAACTTAGAAATTATAAGTATTCTTAGGTTCTCTTTATATTCAACTATAATACCATATAGTGCTACAAGCAGAAAAGGAAAGGCAAAAAGTAACTGTTTAAAGACACTCTACAAGAGACACACTTGTAAAGTGATGCTTTTTATGGTAATGAACAGCACTGACTGCCACATCTCCTGATGCATTTTTTAAGGAGCCTAAGTACATGAGAGTGCTGGTTCCTGGCTGTCATTGTGCAGAAAACTGCTTTGATACAAATACAACAAGGATCTGCCATCTACAGCTGACAAAAGATGAGTGAGCAGAAACATAATCAGAAGAAGTGGCTTAGAAATCCCTTGTCCTGTGAAGTTACAGAGAACCTATTTACAGTAACTAGTTTGAGCCTCATAGTTCATATACATACACTATCACGTTTCTTGAGCTCTAAGCAGAGGTCACTCTGCCTGGAAATATTAAGAGAGCAAACACTCTGTCAGTACTCAGAGTTTCTACAATGGCATAAAAATGATAGAATACATCTGTCATGCCTGAGTTTCCCTTCAGTCATAAATGTACAGATATGCCGAACTAAAAGAAAACTAAATCAAACCAAAACCCCCAAACAAATCAAAACCAAAAGGGCAGGCTATGGAATTTTTTGTGCACTACATCTTGAAACATCTCAGCTACTGCAGAATCAGAAACTACTTTTTCATAGTTGACTGATTTATTAAATGCACATATTACATGTGAGGATCCCAAAGCAACAGCTAATCCACTTGATTACCTTTCTATTGAACATATTATTAAAACCAGAGATTAGAGACAGTGTCCAATACCTAAGAATAAAACACAGCATTTCAGAATTACTGCCTGAAACATGTGGCATCATGGGGAACCAAAGCTGCCTTAGATATGAAGAATCCAAAATAAGAAGTGACAAAGTACTTATTTGGCTTCTCAAAGAATCAAAAAGTACAGACAGGTCAAGAAGTGGCTGAATAAGCATGATGAGTCCAACTGTTGACTGTCATAAAAAGTATACATCTATTTAAAAAAAAAAAGGGGGAAAAAAAAAAAAAGAGGGAAAACCTACCTTGGTCTTTTATTTTCCATTTGAGCTGCAGAAGCACCTATTTTCCATCACTGTAATATAAAATGCTGTTTTGTGATGGTTTACTACTTAGAGTGTCCATAAACTTTCCTGTCTAGCTGTTCCAAAGGATGAGTGACTCTAGAATGGAAACTGATATCTGCTATTCTGAATCAGATCTCCTAAGATTTGCTGCACTGAGGTTTTACAGGACCTGCAAATCGCCCATTGATTCCAAAATGCATTTATATTTCTTTCTCTGAACACTCAAGCATTGAGCTTCCCCGTCCAGCAATAAGGCATCCATCATGATAGTTACAGGTATAGAAAAAAATAAAAGCAGAAGGACATTTGTAGATGTATTTGTAAACATGTTTTCCCCAAAGTAGACTGTTCTGCTGTGAATATCTACAGGACTTTGAACTGGTAGCAATTTGAACTTCTACAATATCAGGTACTTCCAAGAGGCAGAAAAAGATATTTTGAAGTCCAAGGGGTCTTTTTGGTGATCAACTTTGCCATTTTGAATAGCTTCTGCATGAACAAACCGTATTTCAATAAATTCAAGTTACATGGCCGTGTTCTGTTCTCTTCAGAATTTGGAAAAAGATCCTTTGTGTTGATTTAGATGAGAAACCTCCTCTCACTCCAATATGAGGAAGTATAGGCCCCTCCAGAGGTCCATTTTTTATTTCCTGGGGAAATGTGAGTGGCAAAACAAGAACTCCAAGACCACCTGCTAATTGCAAGGGGGAGACACATCAGTGCCTTGAAAGCTGGTCTGAGACTTCGAAAGTGAAGTCCCCCGTGACTTTAGGTGATACCTTGTCTGTGAAAGTGGTGACCTTCTCATAGACTTGATAACTGGTCGTCCCAAACCACAAGCTTTCAGGACAATATGCACTTTACAGGCTTTTTTTTCTCTCTTACCTTTTAGTCTGCCAGGTTTGCTTGTTTTTATGGTTACTGCAAGAAAAAAACAGGATCAGAGAGATGTCACAGTTTTTGGAGCTTCTCGTCATCCCTTTTGAGGTGATGGCCAACATTATCTGGCTAACTGCAAGTCCTACAACTGTGCCTGTAACGATTGTCTCTATCACCAAATAATTTTCTCCTGGAAGTAGAATAGAGAAGGTCCCCTATGGCTTATGCTGCTCCTTTGATTGATACAGAAAGACAGCACACAGAAAATCCTGGAATCCTCTGGATATTATGGGTTACCAGAAGAAACCATTGTTTTAGTCAGGGAGAGGATGGTTGGCAGAAACCTAAAATACTAGTCTGGCCTTCACATCTTCTTCAGCCTCCTACTGTTCAAATTCAGCTCCCTTGACAAAAGCAGGATCATCTGTGCTTATGTCACTCCTGACAGATGTTTGCCTAACCTGTTAAAAAGCTTGTAATGATGGTGACTTCATAGATATCCATGTAAACTGTGTCACTGACTTTTCATACTGTTAGAAAGGTCTTTTTAGTTTCTAACCACAAAACTTTCTTGCTAACTTCAGTCTATCATTTCTTATCCTTGGTCTTTTCAGTGACAAGCAGCAAAAAACAACTGTTTCACAATTTGCTATATATAATCCATTATGTTGTTTTTCTCACTATAGCATGATATCATTCAGCTTGCAATCCAGCACACCCACCACATCATCTTCTGAAAATAATCTAACTTAAAAAAAAAAAAAAATTTAAATCCATGCTACAGAGATGCCTATCTTATATTCTGGATCCTGCTATGGTGTCCAATGAAAAGCTGAATATTATGATTTAACAACTGAGGAAAATGGCTGATTGGGTGTCCTGAACCCATTTTTTTCTGAGACTAATAAGGGGACTGGGATGAATCAGAATAACTTTTTCCAAAGACACTATTTCTGTGCCAAAAGAAGGACAACAAATGCAATTACATTATAGGGTTACTATTTATAGACACTATATATTATAGCAATTCTGATTCCTGCAGGATGAGTATGGTAGTGCCACAAGCCAGCATGGTGCCATCAGTTTTGAATAGTTGAAAACATGATGAATAATTCTTTTTCTCTTGGCTTACCACAGAACTTTCAGCAATCAGAGATGATTTAATCTGAATCATATACAGTAGTATAACAGTAAATTATGAATGGTGATTGAACTTCAGAAAAATACAACAGTTAATTTTAAAGCCACATATAACAGACTAGCGGGGAAGTTCACTTATTTCTTCCAACTTGTTACTTACATTCAAGACATAATATCTATTTGAATACAGGATGTTTCAGTTTTAAAGTTCAGTATGATGGATGGTCCAACCTGTTGCTAGTTAAGCCACTCTGATGGGCTAATTACTCTTTATGTTAAAAACTGGTATCTCATTTCCAGACTTGGCACATCAGCATCCTTCCATTACATCCCGTTATGCCTTTTGTCTGCTGGGTTAAAGAGCTGCCTACTATCAGAAATCTCTTCTTCAGAAAGCAACTATTAAAACCAGATGTGCTGAAGCGGTGAGTTTTAATCAGGACCTGAACACTCAACGGCCTTTTTGTAACCACACCTCGTGTCAAAGCTACCGATGTTTTATATGTGCATGTGTAGAGTCGTGAGAGGAGTAAAACTACGCTCAGAAGTTTTATTGTGCTTGCTCCCAGAGAACTGCAAAACAAGAGTACCACATACATACTTTAGAAACTCTGAATTATGTTTTACAGTTTCTTCTCTTATTCCAGGCCTGAATGGCCCTGTTATGTCCAAATCAGATTCAAAATTCTCAGCAGAAAAGTTGAGGTAATAAGCGCCTCTTGCAGAGGGAAAAACACACTTGCCAATAATTTCTCACAGTATGTAGCAAGTGTAGAGCTTTTGTTTGTGTAAAGTATTACACTAAATGGCAATAACAATTCTAAATTGTAAGCCAGACCGCATTATCTTCTCTATTTGAACTGTGAACCTTCCCTATGGAAAAATTTAACAATCTATTCATATTTCATACCTTTCTGAATAGTATGGAGAGGATGCTAAGAAACCTCACAAAAGAATAATACATGGAGATTTTCAGGCATGAAATATTGACTTGTTAAAAGCAAACAACATTTTATTTTAGTAATTATTATATTTTCAGATATACTCTTTTTTCTCACCTATGTCTCTAGGTATTGGACTTTGGAAGTGCCTCAAAGATCCAATACACTTTTTTTGTTAAAAAAACCCCAAATCTTCCCTCAGTTTCTAAAACAGTGGGATTTTCTGCACCATTCTTCCCTAGTCAAACTGATACTACAACATATATGATAAGAAAGAGCTACAAAAGCACAAGAAGATGTAATAAAATTAGGGATCTAATTCACACTGGATGTAAATCAGCAAAGTATCTCAGAAGGTCGTGGAGGTAGTCAGGTTTACCCTCTTAAAAAACTTAAATATCACAGATCATTGTGATTTAAATGGACTGGAGTTTAAATGAATAAATGCTTTTATAGAATACAGACAGTTGCTTCAGAAATTAAATTTTGGCTTATATTCAAATTATATTTGACAACATTAATAGATGTTACAAAGCCTAATTTGTATAACAAAACCCAATAGCCTGCTCTGTCATCAGCAGCCTTACAGGAACACCTCAGCAGAGAAGCAAACTAATCTAGAAGTTCTATCGCCAGGGCAGAGTCAAGATCTAATGTAAGTAAATCCAGGTCTAATAAGAACCAGGCACAACTTAGTTAACAATCCACCAAGAATATTTAATTTACTCGCTTTTCCTCAGCACTTGTTTTTCCACTCCCTGTCTATTACAGACTATATGTTGCTACGTCAGGCAAATATGCACCTCATTATTCTTTATTAAATGTGGGGGTTTTTTGTTTTTATAACAAGAAATAGAACAGCTACAAAAACTATTGTTGCAAAAAATACATTCTCAAAGACTCCACAGTTAGATGGGATTTTCTCCTGAGCTTTCTCTGAAACAAAAAGCTCTCAAATTTTCCTTCTCTTCGTCAAAGTTTGCCACGTTCATTTCACATGCCACTTACACTCTCATTTTTCAGTCCTTTCCCTTTTATCTGCCACCCCCACTACAGCTGGACCCTTGCATCTCTCCCTACATTTTCCCTGCAACAAGTCTGCAATCAACATCTAATTTTTACAGTGTATTTATCTACCAGGTAAGTAGGTATAAGTAATCCCTTTTCCAACAGATAAATCACATTTCTAACACACACATTTCTAAGCCAGGTTGAAGAAAAGAGGTCACTTGGCATACTAACTTCTCCAAGGTAACACGCTCTAACACTTCCTTAAAACTGTAAATAAAATGATAGCCCTAAAAGAAGAGCTTGGCTCTATTATTTGGGTCTTTGTCTATTACTGCTTTCTCGTAGCTTGCTGGTGAAGATGGTCAACCAAAGCAAAACTTCTGTCATGATCTATTAATAGAGAATAAGGATTAATGAAGGATTATGTCATAATGAGTCTGCCTGCAGAGTTGCTTCAGTTCTTGTCCTTTACTGCCAAAATACAGTTCTCATTTCCAACAAACAAAGTCTATCTGAGAGAAAGCACAGAGCCCCTTTAGAGCTGGAAAGTCCTGTGCATAATAATGAATGACTAACTCTTCTTTTGCCAAAGCGCTTCAGCACTTTCAGTGTCATAGGTCAAAGCAGTGATTCAGAGGGGCCTGATCCTTATCTAAGCTTCTGCAACAAAATTAGAATGTGCTGCATCCTTATTAAAGAAATGTTTGTTCCACCATCAGTGGAATGAAAAGAAAGCGGTTCAAGGCAGTTTTGCAAACCACAGCAATAAATCACTGGAGTTAAATGTTTTATTACAAAATAATTAAGCGTTCTTTATGTTAAAGATCCAGCACTTGTGAAGATGAAATTAATAGTATACTCCATAACCTATTTGGATTTGCATGTATTTGAGGGAGTATTTTATCAAATGGACTGACACTAGTAGACAAACATTGACCTTCATCTTGAAAATGTTTAAAAAACCCAAGTAATTTACACTTACATAGAAACTACTTCACCTCCAGCAATGTAAGCAACAAAAGCAAATGGGATTTTCCCCAAAGAAATTATTTAAATATTTCATCATATTTACACATAAAGCTTCCCGCCTCTTCTCAATAGGCAATGCATAAACAGAATTTATATACATAATAAAGTTGGCCATACTAAGGACAGCTACTGCAATAATATACACAGCTATTGCAATAATTTTTTGTATTAAAGTTTTAGCTGCTAAACTTTTAATGCTTGAATTTAACTATGCTGAACAAAATCTGTGAATGCAAGCCAACTTTTAAAAACACTTAAAGCAATATGCTAGGCTCTTTTTAATTTACAATTGTGATTTGAATAATTAATTAGAATTCAGGTAATGCTAAGTAAAAATGACTGAAAAAATGAGACTATTACAGTAGAAAAACCAAATTAAAATTTAATTTGTGCTTGTTAGATTAGTCACAGCAAAACAACAACAAAAAGTAAATGAAGTTATACCTAAGTTAAATTTCAAAACTAATGTAACCAGAGAGTACATTAGGATTGAAAAGCATAATACTAATCTCTAAAATTAGAAAATTGATCAACTGGGATATGCATCAGAGAGATTCATCAAAGCCTTGCAACAGCCTATCTCCATTTACTGTTTAGATACAGCTAATCTACATCATTAAATTGACCATTCAGCAACTGAAAATCTGCCATGTAGGTCCCGACTTTTCATAGGGGCTTTTAAATATGTATTCGGTAACTACAAAGTACTGAATATATTTTCAGTCTTTTTATACTAAGATTTACAACTAATGACCTTAAGCAATGTCATGCATGTAAAACAAAATTATGAGACCACCCTGGTTTGAGCAGAATTAAGGTATAGAATCATACTTCATTCTCATTCAAATTTAGTGGGATAGAACAAAAAAAAAAAATCCATAGTAATATAGCTAAACCTATTTCATAGTTTTACTTTGTAAAACATGCCTCTTCACTTGTATTTTGCTATTACAGGCTCAATATAAGTAGACAATTATCTAAGCTTAATGCCAAGAATGATAATGCATTGAGCACATGCAAAATCCTTGTGCAACATCAACTACAGCCCGCGGGGATAAAACATTTATCAGTTGCTCCTTAGAGCAGTAGTGGCTTGAAAATTTGGCTGCCCATGCCGACATTTAGTGAAATCATAGTTTTAGCTTCATTCAGAGCCCAACACAGCAAAGCCTGATACCAGGATGACTCTGCTGGCAATCTGCCTCCCCGTACCCACATGCACCGCGGGCTACTTTCTGTCCCACTACTTCCCATGAAAGAAGCCCTTTTACTTAACTGCAGTGGTTGGCACAGGGCCCCTTTCATGGCCCAAACTAACCGTCATCTTGGATGTAACAAATTAGTACATTCTCAGAATAATAATAAGTAGGGACATGAAAACACTATTGTTTTTACTTGGAAATGAAGTAACTACATTTTAGCTGGGTGACTTTTTCAGTTCAGCACCACAGGCAAAAATAAATCTTGTAAAAAGAATGGACAATGAACAGGAGAGACGAGGCACGGGCTTTTTGCTGTGGGTTCAGAAGTAAAAGAGCTGCTTCTCATACTGCCTGAAGAATATACTGCAAAATAAAATTTTGGATTACAACTTGTTCCTTTGAAAAAGAATTGCTGGAGGGTTTTACTACTTGATCTACAACTGATAGAGACTTTTTTGCCTGTAAAGTACGGAAATGCTTAAGTAAGCTCTATTAGCATTACAATGAAATATTTTACAAAATACATTGAAAACATTAAACATAGAATAATGGAAGTACTGGACTCAAGCTAAGCATGGAAGCATTATTGTATTTTCCAAAAGTGAAACAGAAACCTAGGTCATGTGAAATTTATCTTTAACTACAAATAAATATTTCTAAAGCATTGCGCACTTGCCATTTTATCTGGGCACTGTGATTATAATAAAAATGCCTTTTTTCCTCAAGCTACGAACACTTCATTGCACATCAGATTTTATAAGAACAGTATCGCAGAACACATTTTATAATGTAATTTTAAACTGCTGATAAAAGTAAATTCACATCATTGTTCTCAGCACAGATGTCCTAGGCCAAGTTTTCTGAAAAGTACAGATAATTAAAACTTTCCTGTATCATAGCCCAATACAGGAAGAGCTTTCTTGCCAAACTATGATATGAAATATTAATAGGGATTTGAATAACAAGTGCATCCCTTACTGTGTAACTCCTTAGCAGCAGATAAGACTAAATTAGTGTGAAGTGCTGACAAGTAAGAAAGATTAAAACAAATATTTCCTGTAAATATGTTAAATATATTTCCATTTCTGCCACATTCAGTCTGTGAAGCAAAAAATCCAATATATATCACATATATTTAAAAATACTGAGTTTGAGACAGCTTAAATAATTCAAGGTATTTTATGTAAAAAATGTAACAATTTTACTAAACTTTCTGGTTCAAATGAGTCCAAGAATATCTCATTATAAATGGAGACAGTCCTGAAAAAGCAATCAAGCATGACTAAAAAGATCACTCTTTTACACAAAAAAATAGCCTTCTTATTTTACCCTTTGTTGGAAAGACATTTGGCCAGCCACAGGGGAAATACATAATCTACTTTTATATTCAAATAATATATTTCAAAATTCTATGCATACAAGGACCTTAAAACAATTCTGGGTGGAATATATAAGATGTGGGCTTATGTGATCCTAATAACTGAATTGCTGACATGGGCTGACAATTACTTGGGGGGCTTTGTTTGTTTGTTTCTGGTACTCTGAAGCATGTGTACGAGTATTTTGCCTATTAGTTATTTCTAATGGGACTTTGAATGAAAATACCAATGGCCAGACATTGAAATAAAATATGTACTGAGATCCTGGCTAGAAAAATAGAAGTATTACGTATGAGGAGTGTGCACATTTTCACGGGGATGATGATAATTACAGCTACCTTAATTCTGAAGCTTAGTTCTGATCAAAGCAGCATTCCACCACAAATGACCCACACGAAAAGTCCGTCTTTTTGTCTAAAATATACAAACCTAATCGTTAGTGCATCCGTTTATTTTTTACATTCTTGTAACATATTCGAATAAAGAGTACTGATGGTGACTTGCTTTCAGAATCTGAAGGGCTAAGGAAACAACATCTAAATTTTTAAGGACACTAATGTGTTAGTGCTTCTGGAGGAAAATTGCTTTTCAAGGCAATACTGCCAGGGTAAGAGTCAGGGAGGAGAGATGCAATTGATGTTTTTCACTTTAAACAAGACAACTGTTATTCAGTTTCTCAATACCCTGGATTATGAAGATCAGAGCACTACACACCCCAGAAGAGGAAAAGCTTAGAGCAATTATAGTTCCCTTCTAAGTATTGTAGCACTCACTGTTGGTTTGCAACAAATAAGCAGTCTACACACATCTCTCCTGCTTCATAACTGTGTGAGGTTCCTGCTCCTAAAACTCACAAATATACAATGAACCAGGGAATTAAATTAATAACATCACCATTTATCCCCGAATTTTATCACTCATGAGGAGTTAAAGTTTTCTCGTATTTGCTGGGTATTCTCCCCACTGACGCCTTTGCCGAGAAACAGCGATGTTACAATATCAGGGCAAAGGACCAAGGAGCAAAATGTCAGTGTGACTTGCACATTCAAGCTTCCTCTGGGCCCTTTCAGCTTATACAGCAGAGCAGGATGAATATTTGTGCTAACTGCACATTTCAGCACAAAGAGCTCAATTCAGAGGGAAAAAAAAAAATCTCATCCCATTTATGGAGACTGTGCACTTTACAAAGTACAATTATAAATGGTTTATTCATTCATGGGGAAGAGCCTCTACAACTGTTGTGCAAGCAACCTGCCCCTCACAGGGTTTGATGAGCCTGATCCAAAGCCCAGTGAGGGCAGGGAAGAAACTTTCATCAACTTTAGCTCTTGGGCTCCAGCCTCCTTCACAGATGTTTCACATTTAAAAACCAAGAACTGTATGGCCAAGTTGGTGATGTAGAATTGTACAGGAAAACTGCTACTGAGGTTTAAACACCTGAGCTAAACGTGGATATGAGAGCATTGTCTGGATTTACAGGTCAGAATGCAGTTGACTGAAAATGATTCTTGGACACTTTGCAATTAGGCAGTATTTTTAAAATAGCAACTACTGGCTTATGAAGACAACTGCATATGGATCATACTTACACATATCTATTGTTTATTCTTTCTCTACTCTTGTATCTGACAAGCACAAAAAATTTCTCACACACACTCCTAAACAATCAAACTAATATAACTGTGCTTCCATGGCAGTTAATAGCACAAGCAGCTAATTAATTATGTACTTATGTGTGCAACCAGCTATTCATGGAAATTACACAAGCAGTTGAGCACATACTTGGTGCACACAAATACTTAATTGCCCAATGTGCTAAAAGTCTTATCCAAAGTAAAAAATGTCATATCTAACTATTGCTTTGAGTTTATAGACCCTCAGGACCTATAGATTTCATTACAATTCTCATGTGTGAATGACATGCCTGTAAACCATACTCATGACAACCTAACTTTTACGTTAGTCCAGATACACAATATTGATGAAACAATTTTTTATAAAAATCTAGAAAAACTGAATTTTATTATAATTAAAGAAAAATATTCTCAAATGTATGTCCTAAGTGCTATTTGAAGATTAAAGGTGCATAAAATGCAAAAAGATGTGAGGGAAAAGAAAATGAAAATACATTTCTCCTATTATATAACATTGTGGCTCTCCTTGCCACTATTTCTTTCATACATTAGAAGTGGAATAAAAAGGTGCTGTATGAAACCCTGCATAAATTTTCTCTAATTGTGCCATGAACTTCCCAAAGGGTGAAAGGGAACAGCCACTCGTTGTGCCCCCTCCTGGCTGCAACCCAAACCAAGGGCAAGGGCACAAACATCACCTGCCTGCTCTTTGTTGAGCATCATTGTTTGAATGGTGGTAACCAAAATATTTTCAGGCCAAACATAAGGATCTTCAAGGTTTCAAAAGAAATGTAGTACAATAAGGATAACTCTATCTTTTCGCTGAAAGGTCTACAAAAGTTTAAAAATTTAAGAGGACACTGTTTTCTCTTAAATTGTATTATTAGTTATTCAATGCCAGATATATTTTTAAGAATATCTCAACTCTGCCTCCTACCTGCAAAAAAAAGAAAAGACAAAAAAAGTTCTGTTATTATTAATAAAACCAGGGTTTGGAAGCAGGATCTAAGGTGGACTTATAAGTTTCCCTAGGTGGTAGTATAAATCTAATAAAATATGTAATTTGAAGGTAATGGCGTAAGGCCAGCTAGAATGATACTGTACTTTTTTGTAGTGATTGTAGGCTTGCTATTTGAGATATCATAACTGCACATGAATGCCAACTTTACATGCATAGCCAGTGTTTCAGTCTTTCTCATTTGAATAGATTAAATAAATCTAAATCAGAGACAGAATATTTTATGACCATTTGGGGCATAAATATATCATCTCTTATCATATAGATAACAAGAAATTGAAACTTCACCAGAAAGTCAGAGACAAGGTAAGTATTGCCTTAGTACTGGGAAGTGAATATCCAATATCCAGAATTTGAGACAGAAGAAAGATGCAAGACTTGAGAAAAGAAGAGAGTATAAAATAGAATCAACAGAGGCTGTGAAAAGGAAGAGTCATGGACATCTTGATATGAAATTTTGGAATTGATATCTTATTTTTTTGCTGAGGTCCACAAAAGAAGACCTAGTTCAACTTGTATTATTCAAAGAACCTGAGCTCAACCCAATGTGTTTGATCCAAATAACTTAATTTGCAACTCTAATTTTATTCTAAGATTTATCCCAGTAATAAAGTATTGATTAAAGGCAGAGCAATCTTACTAACTTTGCTTTTAGCAATAAAGTATATGTGCAGAACTTCAAATTTGACATCAGATGTAATTGCTATAACACCCGAGCACTCTGTCTGCAGGGGTAGTATTGGAAAATGTTTAACTTTGAACCTCCATGATGACCAAAATTTGTCTTCCCATCACCTGAAGAAGTACCAGGTAAACAAGTACTAGCCCTCCACCAAGAGTAAGAGGAAAAATCCCACAATCTTTCAACATAAAAGGAGAGCCTGCCTCAGTTCTATCTGCTCCAAAGCATACCCAAAACTACATCCTTATAAAGGATCAGAAAAGATTCTTGTAAAAATAACCATCTAAAATTGCTGGAATAATGCATCCATTTCAAAAATATCATTTCTGTACTGTTATACTTGGCATATTGAAGGACAGTTACTATCTTCATCTTTCATTATTACCAGAAACCAGGTAGAAACGTGAACCAGATATATAAATCAACTGATCAAGACGCAGTTTTATCTACAGCATCATAAGAAATAAGGCTGAAGAGGATACAGTTGCTTCCCTTCAGGGCATTTTAAGTTTTATAAATATTGATTTTTTTACTTTACAAAAAATTTATTTTGCCAACTTGAACTGAAAACCTTCGCCTTCACACAGTGATCTCGTGTCTCGTCATCTTGCCATGTTTTCATGTTACTTTAGACAAGGAACAGCAGTGAACACATCCTTTTGACAGAAACCCTACCACACCTACTCAGTCTCATGGACTCAAGTAATTGATTTTTTCCCCCTCAACACTCCAAAGTGCAGACAGGGGTCTACCTGTAGTGATGGACTGAGGCGAGGATCATCTCCAGCCACTGGAGAGTTTGGCTCCCTGGATGTACCTGCAGACCACAGCTGAACATGGCAGGGAGACCCAACAAACCCAGCACGTGGCATTGCCCAGCACACAACAGGAGATGCCCCGTGAGAGAGTCAAACACCCAGATGGGACCTGTCACATGACTGATGTGTGAACTCCCACATACTGAGACAGGCAAAGGGTCAGATATTTCATGCAAAACTGAGATCTGAGAACCTTACTTCTGTGATTAAAATATGTGTCAGGCAGCTAAGAGAGATAATAGAGATAACTTCTCAAAAAAATAACTGAAAAAAAATGAAAGTAAGTGATGAGGTTACAGAAAATGAAATATATGAAGTATGGAAAGGCACATTTCACATGTACAAACTTAATACCCTTGCCACTGATACAAAGTTATGTTTGTGTTTCTACAGCAGCTTTATCTGGGCAATTCTTGACTAATCTGGTATCAGTGGTTTTATTTTTTTTATTATATTTCTTTCAGTATCAGTAATGCTGGACAGAACTGAAATAAAGATGACACACACAGCCCGAACTGTGCACCCACTTGTGCCTTTACTGGCAGATCCTTGCCTCTATGCCCAGTTCCTGCAGACTCAGGGACTTCGATTTAAAAGTGACTTTCCCCAGTAAATTCTTCCTTCTGTTGCCTTGAAGGCATTCCTGAATGCTGAATGCTCTTCCCCTGCCACCTGAGAACTCTAACTGTCACCTTCATACTTCATCCAAGAGAAAAACTTTCCAAACAGTATGGCTGCATTTCATTCTGAAAAAGGATTAAGTATCCAAGATGACATTACAACTTTTGTTACAACCACTGAGTGAAAAAATAACTTTTTTGCTCTGCTCACCGATTGAGGTACGAAAAAACAAAAGGAAATTGTGAAAAACACAAAAACACACCAAAAGTACACAAGTACTATTTTCCCTTCAATCATTAATTGAGGATGCAATTCTAAATCAAAAATCACACACTTACCTATTGGAAAGCCACACCCCCTAAATATTTCATCTGGCATTAAAAATAAATTAAAATCAATAGAGCTTATGGGGGCAGGCAATAAACTGTGTAGAGCAAGACTTAATTTTTAAAAAGGAGTTTCAGAAAAAGCAAATATCAGCACTTCATTTAACTGCTAACAGAACAGCTAAGGAAACTGAGGCCTGGATTCACTGATTTACCAAACTGTGTTTGTCACAGGCATTTCTGGACAGAGCTGTATGATCCCTGTTTGCAATTCCCATTGCTGGGAATGTCTGACAGCAGTTCAGTTCCTTCCCCATGCCGGTACCCACAGTTCAGAGCAGCCTTGTGGTGACTCATTATCCACATTCCCAACAAAAAACCCACCAAGCACAACCCAAACATTGCTGTTTAATTCAGTACTTGATCAAATCTCACATTTGTAACAGCAAAACATCAGAAAGAAGACCACAATCTTTTACTCTAGTTACTTTTGTATATGAAATAGTACAAAGGGGGTAAATATTATGCCACTGCCAACAACTTTATGTCCTATTAATTCCCCTCTCAAATTTCAGTTCACTCTCCAGCCCCAAGCATTGCATAGGGTTGAAGAAGGTCTAATCATTTGCTTATCATCTTGCATGTCCCTTCAAGTAAAATGACTCTGCAATCAGATTTGCAGTGTTTTATAGTTTATCAGTGTTTTATAGTAGGTTATTTGGACATTATCAGCATTCTGCCTAATTTGTAAATATAAAGCCAAAATGCCCACAAAAATAGTGTTTGCTCATATGTTCTAAGGTGATGTTTGATGTGTTTCCACTCCAGAGCAGAGAAGAACTGATTTTCAAAAACCTCATTTGTTCTGCAGAGTGGTCAGTGAGATTTCACACCAATGCAGACATATTTGCAAAACATATTTACAAGGGAAAATGCTTTTTGTTATCACTATGCTGAAGTTTTCATAAGAAAAATCTGTGGACAGACACTGCCTAGTATAAATACACGTTATTAGCTTTTGTCAAGGACAGAAGCAGAGGCTATATTTTTTCCCTTTTTTTTTTTTAGGAGTAAACAAACACAGACAGAGAGAATCTTAAACACAGACAGAGAGAATCTTAGCTGTCTGCTCCTCCACTAGGTGGATATGGAGCCATATTTGCAATAAAAAAACCCTAAGAAAATGTCAGCAGCACTTTTCTGCGTTTGGAATTGCAGTATTATTGCAATAAATTGACCTGGAGTGTGAATATTTTCCTTTAAAAAAAACCAAACTCACTCACTTTGTGTTGCCTGTGCTGACTCATCCAGCTGACTTGGCATATTCTCCATACCAGCTACATACCTTTTTAAAAATAAACAAAACAAAAATTAATGGGTGATCTTCTAGCCAGTGACTAGTTACATACACTGCCTTCTAGCAATAATATCTTGTACTTGTTTCATGTCTTTCATAGAAAGATCTCAAAGCAACAGATTACAATTACACCTCATCCTTCCTAAGAAGCAGAGAAATTGGAGCAGCAGATGCTCTGCAACCTTGAGGAAAAAAATCTATTTGCAGGCTACTTACAGAAAGCAGGGATAAAAACAAGGTTTGACCCTCTCTTTCCTTTTCTAAGAGTATAGTTACAGAGCCTTCTGATGAAGGAATGTTCACATCTCTCACAAATTTAGGATTTCTTCAGATATTAGTGTTAGTTGGGAAAATCTTATTTCTTAACCCTTACATTATGGATAATTAATTCCTCTTTTCCTCCTCCCTAATTTTCCATCAGCACCACCCATTTAGTAACAGATAATTCTGTGCCTTTCTTCTTTTGACTACCATTGCTGCAATGCTGAAGAGAATGAGTGAGGGGAGGAGTGAAGTAAAGAGTCAGGAATGAAAAGGGAGGGTTTGCATGGGGGGAGAAAGAGATGAAGAACAAGCAGAGGTCAAAGCAAAGAAGAATGAAAACCAGGAAAGAAAAGAATAAGAAAGCAAGAAAAACAGAGAAGAGCCTTACAAACTTCTGGGAGACTTGGAAACATTCTGGAGAGGTGCCTCCTACACCCCCCAGTCTTTCTGTTTTACATCACACCAGAAATTCTACACACCACTTACCCCCAGCAGGCTGAAGGAGCTTCAGGGTAGGAGTATTTTGCCTCTGGGATTTTAATAAGAAACACCGTACAGGACCTAGCACAGCTGAGCTCCTGTCACAATTTCAGACCTTTGGGCACAGTAAAGTATGAACATATAATATTTATGTTCCTGTGTCTCCACAAAAATTTAATGAAAACTCCAGCAGTACATCCTGAGTGCTCTGGGTGGAAGAGGAACAATGATGTTTGTAAGAGAGGAGTGGCCAAGAGCTCTGCTCATATTCAACTCCTCCATGGAGGTTTTCATTTCCAGATACACCCTGGGCCACTTTTCTCTGGTAGAAGTTTCTAGGAGCGCTCTCCAAAGATTACAATTTTTTTAAAAAGATCAAATGTGATAAAGGCCCAAGCATCCTCTTATCCAAGGAAAAAAACTGTCTTGCTGATAATAAGCTACTAACAAATTAGAAGAGGACAAGAGGTGGATTTGTGCTCAGAGAAAATATGAGGAATAAAGGCTTTCTTTTTTATTCTTGGGTTTGCCACTCCCTGACTGAAGCATTAAGGAAAATATTATGAATGTCAAGCAATTTTCAGTCTTATTTATGCAAATTGACAAAAATCCCATCCAGTCAACAGCTCTACAGTTTACTCTAATTAAAAATCTAATCTTTAGTGCCTGATTTGTTGGCCATCTTGTGATGTTGAACATCTTTGAATATCAGGCAATGAATATCCCTTATCAGGCTTGCAAGATCAATGGATATTAAAAAGCCCCTTTGTTATTCCACTCTGATAGAAGTGGAGATAACACTAGATGGTATGAATCAAGGATTGTATGTTCATGAAATAACATGTGCTACTGATGCCTTCATTCCTGACAGCTTGAGCTACGTGTGTCTTTGCTCTGATCCAGTGCAGCCATTCTTCTCCTGGCTTTATCCTTTAGAGATTTGTCTAAAAAAAAAAAATCCCTCTGGACAGAGACTGTTTCTATAACACTGGATTGATCATTCCCTTCTGGTTTTAAAGCAGCATACAGAAATAGGGGGTTTGGAGCTCTTCCTCAAAGAGGTTCAAAAAGGTGTGTTAGTGACATAGATTTTTATTTTGTACATGCTCTGCACCAGTCTCATTGTAAAAGGCTGCCATACATGTTGAAGGCTATTTAGGATAGAACTTGGCATGTTAAAAATCAAAGCCCCAAGCCTCTGGAGAACAGAGCTAGGCTCCCAGGAGGAGGTGCTCATAGACGGCACCTTCTGTGGATCAGTGGAAACAGCGTGAAACTCAAACTGATCAGTAACCCCTATGAGCATAGAATTCTGTTTTTAAAAGGAAATTTAAAAGCCCTCACATTTTAGATGGGCCACATCCCTTCCAACCCCAGCCATTCTGTGATTCTCTTCAGGGGTCAGAATTAACATTTTGGGTAACCAGCAGACCCATATAGATTAAAATGTTTATGTAACTGAAGAGGTAAGATGATCCTACCATTCCTCTCCAGTTTTCTTTAATGCTCTATGCAGCTTCAGCCTCAAGTTCTGACTTAATAAGTTCTGTTGTAGCTGCTAAGTTTTGTATCGTTCAATGTAGGGTATTTCTTGCCAGCAAAAAACAGTATATCCCTGAACTACTAAGGAAATTTATACCCTGTGGCACAATCTGGGGCCTCTCTGTCTTTTGATCCCTGAACAGTTCAAACTTTTGTTTCAACATCTTTGATGAAAAAGCTGTTCTCACTGCTCAGGAACCAGCAGCAAGCAGACAATCTCCTCACCCTCTGTGACCAGGAGGAATAAATACAGGTTTAAAATTCCTGGTCAGTCTGCCTGGTTTCAGCTCAGGAGATACCATTATCTGAACAGCTCCCTGTCCACAAAACTCAACACATACATAATTACTAGGCCTTTGAAAAGCAGACCTGAGCTTCTAATGTTTCATTCAAAGTACATTGTAAACCAAACAACAAACCCAAAAAATAAATATAATGAAGAAAGAGGAATGCCTAACCACCTTTTTTTTTTTTGTACCAAAACTCTTCTGAGTCCAAATCCGTGCTTGAAGAATCAAAAGACTTACTTTCAAAAGCAAGTCAACGAATAGCTTTCTTTTACTGTTTCAAAGTTATCTGTAAATTAATAAATAAAATCACAGCACTTAAAAAATAGAAGTCATAGGTGTTTTTTTTCCTTGGGAAAGGGGAATTAAACTATTAAAGGACACCTTGTTAAGTAATTATATAGCAACATCACTGTGCAATTAAATAGCCATCAGTCCCTGCAGCTGAGAAATTTCAGGTAATTATTCAAAGATAATTTAATAGGAGAATTACTGTATTCAAGAAAGCATTAGCTAGTAATCTACCTCAATTAAAGCAGCCAATTAATTTCAGCACCTTGATAATAGTTGCCTTTTGCAAAACTATCCTCCCCTACACACACACACACACAAATCCTAAATTTCAAAATAATGATACAAAAAGTGAATTTGGTGCATTTTAGCTTCCAAAGATAACAATTCCCTCCCAGAGAACTTAGAATGCTTTTATATATTATATTATCAGTGTGTGTTACTCTTACTGGTTTAGCATTCAGCTTCAGTTTTACTGTCACTACATATGTGAGTTAGAACAATGAAGGGTATGGAGGAAATCTGTATAAAAGGAATAAATATTTGTCTGTTCATACCAAAACAAAACACAAAAAGCTGCATAATAACTGAAAATGCATCTCATTGTGATGAAACGTCTTCAGGGAATTGAGGGACTCTCGCAGTGCATTGCTTGGCTGTGTTACTGTACATACACTGGAGACAGAAGTCATTAATCACACACAGATGCAACCAGCATTCAGAGTAACAGATTTTATGCAGAAACAAAAACCTACATGTGCCACACAGCACTAAGTTACAGAGCAAAATATTCTTTCAAGGTCAGTACATGCCCACAGTTCTTTGATACAATGGTGAATATCAACAACTTTTACATCCTGAAACTCCACACTTGTGAGTCTGGATTCCCTGAACAGAGACATCAGCAAAAATGCTGGACACAAGGAAGACACATGGATAATTTTCAGAAAGACACAAATGATAATTTGGCATCCCCCACTTATTCAGAGTAAGTGGCTGCTGAGGTCACACACTCCTCACACTTTTTAAAGCCTCAAAATATGTAACAATCAAGAAATAGTTCCTTTTAAAAAAATATCCTGTCATGCAGATGTTCACTGATTTAATTATAATTTTCTGCTTCAACCAGAGCTGTATTATGTTTTCTTTCATTTCCTATTTAATTTGTCTTTAAATAGAAAATAAATTATGGTTGTAAATAAAAGAGCATCTCTGTGATTCAGATTTTCACATATTCCTCATAAACCCCGGGGGTTCTCTTCCCTCCCCCTTAAACCATGGCAGTGTGTTGATGGTAGACTAAGTAAGTGTCCTTTTATCTAAGCCTTGATAATATACATAAACAAACACAAACCCCAATCCTGGCAAGCCTGATTTCTGATTCATTTAAGAAAAATACAGAGTGTATAGATATTCAGTGAATTTAGCCACTCTCACAGGAGAAAACAAAATGTAGATGTAAACCCCTCCAAACTTCACATCTGGAATGATCCGGATATCTCGGAGTGATTTGTCACTACCAGAAATCAGTGACAAACACGCACAGGAAAGCTCTTGTTGAAATCATTCCACGTGTTCCTTTGAGCTGTTACTTATTGAATAGCTGAGAGTCACAGAAAATCTTGGGTGACTTGGGCCCCTGCCCCAGGTCTGTGTTTTTCTCCAGTGCTTATTTGAACATGTCTTCAATGTTTCCCTTACTGACTCGTCAGTGGCAGTAAATAAGTTCCCATTTAATTCAAGAGTATTCAGTACTACCTGATCCCTTAGCACTGTCCTGGAATTTAGACAAACATTCAATATGCCCTTGCCCATTGTGCAACTATTTTTAGCCTATTTAAAATCCTAACACTTTTCTATGAAATAATCATTGCAAAAAAAAAATTACTGAGCTAAACTTCAAATGTTAGCAAAATTTCTTCAAGCTCACGACAGATTTGAAGAGGTTTAATATATCCCTAAACTTTTACTTGTAATAATCAGATTTCAGCTTTTTGTTATCTCAGAGTATCTTTTCTGCTTCAGGCAAGAGAGAAAGAAAAAAAAAAACACAACACATCAACAAACCCAAACCACAAACAGATCCATTATATATAACTCTATCTCAAAATCTGTGTATCATTCTCCACACTGATATTCAACAAGGCACTTCAGAACACATCTGTCTTAAATCACATTGATTAAAATGGGATTAATCACATATCTAAAGCCAGACTCATCCTTAAGTATCTTGCCTCATAAGAAAACAAAGATAGGTATTTCACTGACCAGTGGTTTTCTCACCTCCTCGTCTAGTGACAGATAGAAGAGCCTGTATTAGGCAGCATTGGTGAAGGCTCTTAAGCCTTTGCAGGTGGTTGTGATCCCTGTGATGGAAAAATCTAATTTTTCTTCACTGTTGTAAAGAGGGATGAGAAAGAATATAGCACCACAGAGATTAGGCAAGAGCCCTAAAAGGCTCCCAGTTTAGTCTGTAGTAGTGATGAGCTGAACAGCAGGTAACCAGGGGCTCCTGCTCCCCTTTTTTTCTTTCATACAACATATAATGATATTTCATACCAAGCTGAACAAATAAACACAAAAAATACTATATATTGATAGGATTAGAACCAGAACTTATCAGGAAGATGCATCGTAAATTATACAACCACAATAAGTAATTGACAATATTTACCATTGAGAGCTACAATTCCCTTGGCATCCAGAGTCAAATTATATGTGTATTAATCCCCCAATCACAAATTTACTCTCCCAACAATATAATCCAAATGATTAAAGAAAGTAGAGATTCATCCAAAATAACCACAAGATACCTAAAGGATTTAATTTGCTCCATCACAGTACCACTTGCTGTTCTAATTATCATTTCATCTGGAGTTACCTGTAATTTTCTTTTAGTGCCAAAAAAATTGTACATTTTGTTTTCTTAACATTTAGTAGGAGTCTGCTATTAATCAGTCATTTTTCAACACTTAGAAAATTGTTCTAGGGATTTAGTACACATTTTATTAATGGACCATCCATAGCAGCATTATCTGCATAAAAGAGTCAGTAATTGATTAATAAAATATTAAATAATTTTAGTGTTAATAGGGCCCCCCTGAGAAGCTTCATCATCATCAGTCAACAGGCCAAATTCACAGACTCAATTAAGCACTCTGATAAATTAGAATCATTGAGATTCTTCTTTAGGACTATATATTATTTTACTACCTGTTTTGCATGAGGAAAGATTGAAAAATATGCTGAACCACACATACACTGAGGTTTATGACTGTCTGTTCAGCAAATCTGGTTTAGCCAGGGTTCAATACCTGGCATCAGTTTTCTGCTACTATCTTTAGAAGGCAAGCAAAGTGACACCCTCACCTTAATGTGACAGGAAGCAAAGGTGAGAATTTGAATCAAATTTGAGAACAGCAATACCACCCACCACTCTGGTTTTCAAGTAGAAAACAAATCAGAGGTATAAGCTCAGAGGTTGAGACACATCCTCTAAAAGGTCCCATCTTTGCCTAAAAATTCCCGTGGGAAGATTTCTCCTTCCTAAAAACTGGCAGATGGAGAGATGGATGTAGGATGCTGTAAATGTTTCACAAGAGGACAGCACATTCCTCATGAGCTGGGTCCTTCTGCACCAGTAGGATGTTCAGCAGCAAGGACTTCACACAGAACCCTTTCTAAGCCATGATCATTCACGGCTCATGCAAACCACCAACACAATCTACCATTTCACACCACCACCAAGCAAACCCCCACACCATGCACTTATATCGCAGTCAAGATTCATGGCTTGGCACAGGTGAACTAAGATCAACCCCAGGACAAAGAGCCCAGCAGACAAAGGACAACATCCCTGGGGCAACAGGAGGAAGAAGGAAAGGCTTGAGAACCACAACGGCTCTGTGACAGGAAAGGACAAGTATTGGATGTGATGCACATTCTCTGCTGTGAGACAGGTAAAAGCTTATCCAATTTTGTATCCTCTCTGAGAGTAACCAGAAAGCTCAGGTGCCCTGTATAAAAACAGGACAGACCTGCAGTGTTTTTTCCCCCCCAAACCTTTCAGCAATTCTCTCACTTGAGATCTACGCACCCTCTAACAGGAAGGAGTACTCCCCACATCAGTGCCTAGGAATATGATAAAAAACAACAGGCAGAGAGCATAAAGAAAACATCAAAATAGTAAAAAGCAATTGTTCAGTGAGCACAATGTACAGGGCAGTGTGCAAGCACAGCAAACTGAAAATTACTTGCAGAAATTATTCACAGAATTGTTTCAATAGATTTAAGAAACTCTGAGGCTGCTTGCAATTAAAGGTGTGTAAAAAGGGTGACAGTTAATGAATAAACCAGTTACTATAAGCACTATCATCTTTACTGAAAAGCTTAAAATAGCTCTCAAACATTTTCCAAATTGTAATTTTGAGAGCTAAGAATGTTTATGATCAGAAAACAGACTTCCATAATATGTAAATAAGGGGAATAAAGCATAACCAGAAGAATAATAGTCCATACAGCAAGGTATTTTATCTTAAACTGCAAGCCTTCATGGCAGCAGTCACCTGCATGTGATCATGAACCTTTCTGCCCTGAGCACTTTTGAACATCTCTTTTAGAAAAAAAAAAAATCTAAACTTCCTTTTCATAAATTAAGAAGTTCAGATTAAATTTCCACTGAAGCCAGGGGATGCAGGCAGCCCACCATCAGTAAGGCTGAGACTGATGGTTCCTACTAACTCCATAGGAGGAATGACACCCAATGCACTTCCCAAACCCTAAATCTTACAGAAGGAAAGTACACGTTTTTAAAGATCTTACCTGAATACTGATTCATCTCCTAATGATGGAGGGAATTTATTGCAACAGCAGTTGTGAATCTAAGCACTACTGAAGACAAAACAAACATCTCTGCCTCCCTACTGTCAGTCAGGCACACCAAAGTGAACAGCATAAACACACTCATTATAAGAAACAAATTTTTGCATATTTATGTTATTTTTGTATGTTTGTGTTATTATAGTTACTGTCACTGTGAAAAGTTAGTCATATAATAAAATCAAATCCATTACACTCAGGAACCATGGAATCATAAAATGAGTAAAATTCAACTTAATAACGCTACAAAAAATTATTTTCTTTTAAGATTAGCTGACAATCATCTTACTCTCTTATCAAATAAAATCTTATGGTGAAACAGAAATGGGACATCATCCATTTTATAAGCTCTTGTCTCTGTGGATCTTCGACCGCTGTTTTTAAGAAACATCGAAAGGAAATGAACAACAGAAAATGCTTTGCCAAGTTATCAAAAACACTTACACTAAAAAGCCCTATAAAATCTAATCCTGACATCAGTAGGTTACAACTTTGCATGTCCCCAGGGCACTAAAATAATACTCTTTAGAACAGCAGGTGGACTATTTTAGACTTCAGCTTTCTAGTTCTAACAAGGCTTTTTATTTTTTTTTTTTTTCCCCTAGGAATTAAGGATGCTAATCACAATCTCCAAATGTGGATTGCTGGGTTGTAAAAATATTAGACCACAAACTGACATGGCAGCAATGTATTATGCTGCCGTGAAGGAGTCCTAAATAGGAGAAAAACTCAAGATTCCAGGCTTGCCATCACAAAGGTCAACGTAATTGGCCACATACAGCAAAATCAACCCCCATGTCTTCCCTCAGTCAAGCTGACTGCTGAGGAAGCCCTGTCTTCCTACTGGGATAAATGAAGCCTAAAGTAGGAGGAGCAGGAGGTTTGGAAATTTTAAATATAAAAATGTAAGGAACCTTAAAGATGCCAGCAAAAGTTATCCTAAAAGGTGTCTTGTGATGCGAAAATGCCCTTTGGTCTTAATTTTTAAGTAAGAATTATTCCCAATGCTTGATGATATTTTTCAGTATTGATGCCTAAAAATTTTAATTCATTAGTGAGTAAAATATTTAATAATATCTCTATGCATTTCAGTAACTACTTATTTTCATCTTTAAATGTATTCTCTCCGTATTAATAATATGGAGATCAAATGCATTTAAATAATCCTTATCCTCTTATCAGACACGAGCTCCATGTGTTGACTCAGTGGAGATTGTGTGGGGAGCTACATATGCTGTGGCCAACTTCTTCCACTCAGAAGAAACTCTCATCACACCCAGATCTCAGCTTGAAATTAGCCCAGTTAAATTTAAGATTTTGGACATCCCACCTTACTCAGGATCTTCACAGGAGAAATCAGCTTTATTTTTTACGAAGATATCATTGGTGGCAACAACATAATATTGTCACCTGTAATTCCAAGAAAATAGACCTTGTGATCCAATGATCCTTACAATTCTGTACTGCTTAAGTCTTAATGTGTCTTTCCAATGTAGCTAGCTACACAGGTTAGTTAAGAAAAGGTTTTAAAACCCTCACCATTTATAAATTTATGTATATATAAAACCAAAATCAAGGTAAAACACCTGATCAGCAAAAGGAAAACATAATAAAAAATGCCTTTCCTGTCAGATCAAATTCAGGAAACCCAAAATTTCACTTAATAAACTTTCTAGGACAAAAAAAACCCAAAAAAACAACAAAACAAAAAAGGCAGAAAGGAGAGAAAATACAAGTCTGAAAGCTAAGAGAGGAGAAAAAAAGAGAATGATACTAAGAGAGACCTAAATTTTTCTAAGCCATTTCTTTAGATGACTAAAATCTCATCGAAATGAAAAATATATAGTCAAATTGCAGTAACCTGAAAAAAACCCCAACAACAACAACACAAAATACTCAAACACCACACAGACAAAAATATCAAAACCTGCTATAAATAGTTTGTTTGCAAAGCTAGAATCTTATCTGCCAAATAATGCTTTTTTACTAAAGCAGCAGCTCAAATTCCAGAAACTACAAGAAGTAACAGTCCCTCAAATGTCCTGTGACTGAGGTTTACATACAGGTCACATCACTAAGAGCAAACCACGGCACTCTGGCTTAAACTGTCTTCAAAGGGATCACTGAGTCTATTTCTGATGAAACCATGTACATATTCTGTCAAAATATTAAGAAAATTATTTGAGAGTTATGACACAGTTTTTAAATTACAAAGAAATCTTTAAAAAGATGTGTATTTTTACAGTGCTGGCAATACTATCATTGCACATGAATTGTGAGCATCGTGTAGCTAAAAACACCACTGTGATATCAACTCTCTGATGAACTAATTCAATGGAGGTAAAGTAAGGAAAGCACTACAACCTCTGTCGATGGAGGAGGCATTTTCTGACTGACTTCTGTGTTGAAATGAATTCTTTAAAAATGGATTGGCTAATTGCAATGTTTGCTAGAGCAAAATGAACCAAAATTTTAATAAAGGGTATTACATGCATATATATATTTATATATATATTTGTATTTATACCCATCCTAATGCAAAAGTACATCTTTTCCACAAAAGTACAATAATCAGCCTTCTGGGAACTACTGTCAACTAACAGAGTCCAGAGCTGCATGACTATATTGTACAACATCCCTAGCCAGCTACTTGTATCGCTGAATGAAACAAAAGCTTGTACTGTGTAAAAGTTAAATGACAGCTCATTGCCTAATACACAACTGCACTAATAAAGAGATTAATTTCAATTATAAATTAATATGCTCGTGGTAATTTCAGATCTCACTTGTTTGGTATCCCAAGCACTGTACACATACTGGAAGTTTAGTGGGATCAGACATGCTATGGTCAAGCAGTTCATCTCTGGTCCTTCAAGAGTCCTTCCTGAAGAATTCCCAAGAATTGTGCTTTGCTGCATCCCTGGGACAAGGGATGCTCAGGTACAAACTATCTCCTTCTGCAAAGGCACATGCAACCAAAATATAAGCCAATAGGAAAGTCAGTTGCTGGGCTGTACTTAATGTATTTCTTTCTCACTGTGCTTCAGATTTTTTTGCCACCAGTTAACTGAAGGTAAGCATTAAGGTTATCATGAGATTGTCTTCTTTTGCTGCCAGAGTTTAACTGCAGATAGACAACAACTAAGCCCCACACAGCCACTCACTCACTCCCCTTCTCCTGGTGGGATGGAAGAGAGAATTGGAAGTGTAAAAGTGAGAAAAGTAATGAGTTGAGATAAAACCAATTCAATAAGATAAAAAAGAGAAATACTACTACTACTACTTAATTATTAATAACAACCTTGAAAAAGGAAGGAACAAAGAGAAAGAAAAACCCCAAAGAAGACAAGCGATGGAAATGAAAACAAATGCTCACCACCACCTGACTGATGCCCAGTCTGTCCCTGAGCAGCAGCCCCCACTGCCAACTTTCTCACTAGTCTTGCTGCTGAGCGTGATGCCCTATGGTCTGGGATATCCCTTGGGTCAGCTGGGGTCAGCTGTCCTGGCTGTATCCCCTCACAATCTCTTAAGCACCCCCAGTCTGCTCATTGGTTGGATTGGGGGAGGAGCAGAAAAGACCTTTGCTCTGTTCAAGCACTGCTCAGCCATAACTGAAACACCCCTGTACTATCAACTCTGTTTCCAGCACAAATCCAAGACTCAGTCCCATAGCAGCTACTGTGAAGGAAATTAACTCTATCCCAGCCAAAACCACCACACTTGCCTAGTGCAGTCTCCAAGTTAGAAATCACAGTGGCAAGTTTCAAGTGAAAAATGTGTAGGATCAAATGTTCACAGCATCAAATCCACCAATCTCATGATATTTCCGTGGATTCTTCAGGAGTCTGCAGAAACTTATTAGGATGGAGGAGGGAAACGTGAAATGACAAAACCCATAAAAAGCATAAAACACATTCGACATAACAAACTGGTACAAAAGATTAAAGAAAGACTAAGAAAGCTGACTATCAACCTTATCAATGAAGAAGAACTTCTTTAGAAGAGAGGCTGGATTTGTAACTCATCCAAAAAAGATGAATTTGATGCAAAACAGTGAAGGCTAGGATTTCCTTTTGAGTCATCTTAGGTCACATAAGCAGATTTTGTTTAACCTAGGCCAAGATTCTTCCTGTCTGTAACTTGCCTCAATGGCAAGAAGAGATCCAGCTCTACTATGAACCTGAACATTTGAGAAAAAAATTTCTTCTTAAAACTGCTACAGCTCAGTAAATGAATCCTCTAACAAAGATAAAATTTGCTTTGATTGTGTACAGGCAAACCCAAAAAGAAAGTTTAATCCTACTCAACATACAGGTTCAGCTCAGAGATTGGACTTTGGCAGGTATCAGAGACTTCTTAAAAAAATAAAATTAAAGATCCAGTTGTACTGCAAATATTTTGACCTTGCATGGGCCACCAGATCCCAGGTGGGATCATCAACACAACTCAACCCCCTGAAGTCTCATATTCCATGACTTTGAAATCAAATGCTGATTCTCACTGCTTTGAACTTAGTAAAGGAGCAGTCATGAAAATAAACATCCTGAAAGGGAAAATCCATGAATGATCTCTCCAAAGGATGAAGGGAGAAAGACCTTGTTGTACAGCTGGATATGAAGTGCTGTCAATAGTAACTACAACTAAGAGTGCCAGCAGCAAAGCCCTAACCCAGCTCTGCCTTAAGCAGACACACAAGGAATGAGAAAACATCCTAAGGAGCTTACTTTCTCTCACAGCACATTCAAACAGGGACAGAAAAAGATCCCTGACAAATTAAGTCTTGCATTAATGATGAATCAGATTGGTCACTTGATGTTAAGAGCGTGGTCGCTTCCCCAGCCCTGATGGGGCAGCGCAGCTGCCAGTGGGCAGACACAGTGAGACATAAAATGCCATTTAAACAGGCAATGAGGGGCTTTCAGCATGTTGCTTCGGGCTTAACCACAGCACTCCTGTGGTCATAAAAGCCCTGGACCAGCCATCCGGGTGACAAGTCCCTTTCTGCACACCTTTGGAGAGTTCTGTGTCTGCAAAAACCTCATCCATGTCGAATAGGTTGAAGGAAGCACATGGCATAGAAAGCTTATGAAAAGTAGGGAGGGAGAGGCAACAAGGAAAGCAATGCAATAAAACCAAGATCCTCACACATCTTATATGCTAAAGAAATAATGTCTTTTCTAAATTACGTGCAGACTTGTTTCCATTTTCGTACTCTTTACTGGGGTTTTTTTTGGAAGCTACAGAAAATGAGCATAAGAGACAAAAAAGTACTTCTCCCTGCAGGAATACAAAAATTGTAAAAGCACAGGCAGCACTACAGAGGAGCAGTGCCATTCACTCACAAAGAATTTTGTGCATGTAGATGGCTGATTAATTGCTGGCCTGCCTAGACGAAGCTGCAACGAGCCAGATACTGTCAGCATGCCATCTGTTACCATGGAAATGCACAATGTTCCTGTTTCTGACAAACCCTTGAATACTGGATAGATTGTGCCATATGTAAATAAGGCAAATTAGTTTTCCTATATCTTCCAGACAAGGTTAGACTAAAAGAAAATATATCTGTTTATATACTGTAACCGCCAAGATGTGAACCAGGCAAACCTTCCTTCTTTTTCTCATAAAAATCTCATTCAGTTTGTTGTTAGAACTGAAACAGTGTAGACTAGCATTAAGCAGCATAAAATTAATTCCCAACCAGCAATGTTTACAAAAGAAGTACTTAAAAATATGCATATTCTGTATGCATGCTACATTCACCATGATTTTTGGATTTTTATTTTTGATTTTTTTTGTTTTGTTTTCTCCCAATTGAGACAATGTTATTGAAACAATATATAGAAATAGACAGGCAACTTTCTCATTCATACAGTGGTGGTGGGTTTACTTTGGGTCATTTAATCAGAAAGCTTTTTTTTTTAAAGAGATTCTATAGGTTTTACACATGGAAAAAATTATTTACTCACTAGTAACACATTCATAGCTGAGGCACATTAACTCAGCTCCACTGAAGTCAAAGGTACTGTAATAGTTTGCATGTGCTCAAGATTAAGAGTTTTACAAACTAAAGCTTAACTGATACCTCCAAAAATTGTATTATTTTGTCCCAAAAATCAAGAGATTCATTACTTTAGATTTTGATTAATTTCTTGATTTTACAACTGTACAATACACTAAAAGCAGAGTTCAAAATCAGCAAGAAGTATGTTCAGCACACTCACTGGGAACACAGCACACTATTTTGGGTGGCCATGAACATTAGAACATACTCTGTTACTTCTACAGATTCTCTTTGAACGTGACCACTTTGAGAAACACACCTGACTCACTGTGGCTTTATACTGAGGCACAACTATTCCCAGCAGTATGAGGTCAGTACAACTACAATCTCCTGGAGTATAAGGCTGGTGGAATTAATTAGTACCACACATTTTCCCTCTTGCCACTTAGCACTCTAAAGTAAGTTGAAAAAAGGAGCATATCCACAACATCCTCCCCAGAATATTTACCCTCTGGGATAGATTGGAGCTCTTCTGCACCATGATATAAATGCAAGTTAAAGTTGTTTTAAAATAGTGGACAAGCACACATTGACTGTAAGACTGGAGGAGCACCATGGTGTGCCTTCAGGCACTTTCATTCTATGAACTCACACTATCACTCAGATTTTCTGTTTTCACTATACAGCTTCACAGGGCAATGTGACATTCTGATAAACTGTAGAAGGCACTGTCTAAATTAGCATAGAGTGATGACATAGGTCCCATAATTTTTAACTTGCTGCATTGTAACCTGCATTGCTCACCCCCTCTGCCAAATTCCTTGTGTGGCTCTCACCATGGAGACTGATGTATGGCATAAAGATAGCTGAGCAAAATGAACAGGCAGCTGTATATCAATATTTCCCTGATGTGAGAATTAATCAGTAGCTCCAGTAACAATAAGGTTATCATGTTCATGTTAAACGCATTGTGCATTTTAATATATTCTTTATACAGTCCTTTTGTTGCTGTGCAACTTTGCAGTGCTATGAAATATTACTTCTAAAAACCAAGCAACTACCTATCAATCTTCAATATAAATTTGTTCAGAACATAATAATCAACTCTGAACAAACACACATGATTCCACACAGTGTCACAGAACCTGAGTCCCTAACTGTCCACAACTTCACCAGAGCAAAATTTGTTAAATACAAGTAGAGCCTAAAAATAGTAAAAGTTTACATAAAGTATACTTTAGAATTTTCACAAGACCCATTTTTGCAAAATAAAATTAAGATTAATCACTCTTCACAACAGCATTTGTGGGGTCTGTGCCAGCTGATTCTCTGACATTGGCTTCTTCCCATAGTAGCATGTGCCTCAATGCCTTGGAGCTCTGCCTTTCCCTTCATCCCTGGGTGTTTTGAATGCAAGGACATACAGGGAATGTGATACTCATCAATTTAAATCACGCTGCCTACCCAAGTACAAGAACAAAATTGAGAACTAGAAGAAGGGAAGATTGATAGGAGTGTGAAGACGTAGAATCCATGTGAAAGCATTCCATGGTAACTTCTCATCTAAGCAAACTGACAGTGGCATACTATTGAATCAGCAAGCACTGTCCTGCTTTGCCAAGTTGAGCAGCTGAATGTTGTGTTACGTGTTAGTGTTCTGTGAATGTGAGAGCAAAGCTCAAAACTTTGAGAAAATTCAATGAGTCTAGATCACACCATGTAAGTCCCCTCTGCCCTGTGAAATATGACTTGATCCTGAAACAGAAGAGAAATGTTAATTTACACTTCTCCTCTATATAGTCCAACCAGCTTCACTGTGATCTTGCAAATTGTTATTTCCAAAACACGTAAGAAAACTGACTTTCAAAATTCTGAACTGATTTACTTGAGTAAGATTTTGCAGTACTTGTCCCATGAAAATTTACTTTGTTTAATGTGAATGAAGTCTGGAAACCACAGCCAGAACACTGATTTATGTAAAAGTCAGTTATAAATTTATATAATCATTTAGCATTTAGCACTTGGGGATTCATCAGTTGCAAGGATTTATCTTGACATGTTCTATTTCTCTTGAATTAACAAATTTTTCTGGTTGATTCTATCAAATGAATTAACTAAAGGGGCTAGATGAAGATTTGATGTTTCTGCTGAGCCAGCAATGGACAGAGTCAGGTTGGGAGAGTATAATCAGCACACCTCTGGTCAGCCAATTCTCACTCTTCCTCCGTATGTTCAGTAGGTCCTACTCTACCAGTCCTTTCTACAGAAGAACATTTAAAACCAAATTCAGGACATTAACTTTATTCCCCACCAACATCCACAGTTGCAAGGAGGTTTGGATCTCACCTCTGACTACAAAAGAGGTCCTACTAAGACAAGAGCATAAAACTTTCTCATCTCAGCAGGACTAAATAAGGCCATGAAACATCAAAAGCCAATTTTCTTGCCTCTGAACTTAATATTTTAGGTTTCTTCTAACAATGGCTAATAAAGATTAATTCCTGTCAATAAAGCTCCTGGATATGTCCTGCATATGAAGCATCTGATTCACCTCACTCATGCTACTTTATCTGCAGCACTTTTTCTCTGACATTTGGTAATGAATATACAAACAACATGCAGATTTTACAGCATAACATGTGAGTATGAAGTGTACCCTCCTTTGAAAAAAGTGTAGTAAAATTCAAGAGGCAATAAAATGACATAAGGTCTCTGAAATGTTCTGAGATTGTTTTACTGGATGCACCAGAAAAAATTTTTGGAGGAGATTTTGAAATGCTGTTGATGCCAGAGCACCACTGGAAGAGGGACCAGTGGAAGACAACTTGCATCAACATGCCCATGTCTCCCCACTCCTCAGACAGGTCACCTGTCTAGAGAAGAGGCTGGTATGAAAATCAGTGGTATCAAAAGGGAATCCAAGCATTTGGATTTAATGTGGACTGGAAAAAATTTTAACGTGTCTTTTGCACGGAGTGATAAAGTGTAAGAGAAACAATTTTCATTTCAAGGTACCACTTCATTTTTTGCCATGTCTTCATATTGATCCCATGCACAGTGCTGACAAACTAAGATTATCTTCGCAGTCTTGTTCCTCAGAGAACAGGGAACACCAGGCAAATTTTACTACCGAAAGACAGGATAAATCAATAAAGTATTTGCTTTCAAGGACTCCACTTTTCCCCAGCTGTTTACTCCAGGATCTATTTTCTCTTTCATTTATCTTTTTTTTTCTCAGTCATTGGTTACCCTTGTGATTCTGCATGAGGGATTTTGCTTTGGAGACTACAATGCATTCACCTTTTCATTATCTTCTAATTCTTTGCTAGGGATAAGTTCAGTTCATGATTTCTAATATTCCCATATTTATTCTCAAGTCTTTGTACTCCTCTCAATTATTTCTAAATATGATTTCTAAAAATGATTTTTAGAACGTCATCTAGCAGATTTTTGTACCAGATGACGACAACTAAAATGAATACACAATATTCACACACACAAATATATATATATTGTTGTGTATGCAGTGCTCTCTGGAAAGGACAGTGATGAGCACGTGGCAAACTGGATGGATCTGCTTGGCCAGAATATCCACCAGAGTTAAGACTGCTTTGTCATTCTTTGCTGCAATCAGCTAAATTCAAGGGGAAGCAGAATGATCAGCTATGAAAACGCTCATGGGAGGAATTACACACTGGGCTATAAAGATCTGTACCTTCAACTCACCTTAAAAACTACTTTACTTCTGTATCTGCTGCATGATGGTACCTACAGTGTAAAATCTAAAATCTTAAAAATGCTTAAATAAAATCTAACTGCTGATCCTCTGTTAAGTCATCATTGTTATTATGATGTTAATACAGCAATGTCAATTCATATCTGATCAGGATTTAGCACTTTAATGTACCAAGGGCAGATATAAAACCAAAAAAATCCAACACTTCTCAAGTTTTGTAAGTTATTTTCAATGATAGAGTAACAGCTACATTAATAGAACTTTACAAGTCAGACTCATATTCATTCCTCTACCTGCATTATTTCCCACTGCAGCAGTCACAAGACTGCATACACATTCTCTTTCAAGAACATGCTCCAAATTACTTTTTATTTTATGATATTTTGTTAAAGTGTTCAGGTTTTTTAATAAGTAAAGTGTCTGACAATACCTGTAAATACCACTATTAACTGAACAGCTGTAAATATCCATAAATGTCACAAAATGTAGTTACTGCTGTTTCTATTTATTCAGAAAATTTTCATTTTAAGCCTCACAAATAAATGTGTTCAATCAATACTAGTGGTCCAGCAGAGAGAAAAAAGCTTGAAAACTTGAAGGCACAGGTTTAAATTCATCTTTGTGTCTTTCTGCCTGCAATAGTAAATAATATTACCTCTAGCAACTGAGTGACATGCAACTTTGTCTCAATTTACTTTAGACTAAGATCCAAAAAAACCCAACCTAGAATTTAATAAAATTATTTTTATTTCATCTGAAAATGAGAAGCAGGGAAAACAGATATAATTTAAGGGATTTAAGCAGTCAGCTCCTTAAGAAGCACCTTTAACTTCAGCCAGCAGCACTTTACATTGACAGCATTATCTGTCTGGTGTTCTTGAGAATGGTCATAGGGAGCCCTGACAGATCAAGGTGCACAGATGATTAAAATTATTATATTCACCTGATCAGTCACGTAAATCCATATTGATTACGGAATAAACTTTGCACTGGGTTTCCCATTTTATCCCAGCTCTGTTACTGAACTCCAGTATGATTTTGGCAAATGCCCTCCTCTGTTCTCCCACTCTTATTTGTCAGCCTATTGACAGGATAAATTCTTTGAGGGTGGGGACATCTGTTGTTGATACCATGGTAGCATAATCAAGCTCCAGCCACAATTCAGACATCAGTTCTTCTGTAATAAAAACAGCACAAGATTACAAACAATTTCTGCAGGTCTCTCTGGACTTTTAACCCTCCCAGCTCCTCTCTCTAGTTTGCAAGTGTGGTTGAAATTCTGCTCTGGTTTTGTTGCTTCTTACCTCTTCCCACATCCTCCACCCCCTTCCAACAGCTTCATCGTTTTGCTGGTCTCAAGACTGACCACACGGGCAGGGAGATTTAAGTTTGGAAGTGAACCATTCACTCAAACTGATCACTAGCCATGAATTCTCAGGATTGTTGCAATGAACAGGGAGCACACAGACCATCCACTGACAATCAGAACTTTAATAAGATATGTTTGTTGTGTGTTCATTCTTTTCTACTTCCCTTTTTGGTGTAATAGCATGGGTAAAACATTGCAGTTAAAACCTGAAGCATAGATAAAAGTTACAAAAATTAAAACCAGCTCACTTTGAAAATATGAAAAATAAAATATGCAATTGATAAAATAAAACAAGGTTCACCAAATACTTAGGTATAGCATAAGGATTTTTTTTTCTAAATTTCAGGTTTCCTTGAAGATTTTATACACTCCCATCACACTTGTCAACCACTACAGTAGCATTACCCAGATCTTGAAGTCCTCAAGTTGAACAGGAAACACATAGCTAAAATGCCCAAATGATAAATCCTCCAGTCCACATAATTAAGAATTAAGGTAAATAAATAAAAAATGTAGAAGTTATTAACCCAAATATATATTTTTTACTTTCCATAATCCCATAACATTCAGGGAAAAGAAACATTAGTAAATCTTGGAAGATTTTCAGTCTCTTTAAATTTGTTGAGAGTTTGAAGAATCTAGCTCAGTGCCTGTGCTTCCTAATGTATGTTAACTGATAACCATTTTTGTTGAGCTTTATACTGGAAAATTTACTATGACATCTATTAGCCAGCTATATCTTCAGCTCAAATGAGTAAATGATGACATGATCAATTATTGGACAGCAAAATCCATGGTGATGGTTTGCTAACTGATGAGATGTCATGAAAATTAGTTCTATTATTGTCACCTCTCATAGCCTTTAAAATGAGTTATAGAACCCTTCATTGGAAGATTTTAATACACCTCTCCCTGTATGCAGTGTTAAACTGAACAGAAATTTTCCTTCATAGCACAAGAAAATGGATAGCTTTAATATAAGTTGTATCATATGTGGCACATTTATACTACAAGTGTCTTACACAGAATTCAGAGACCTGGGAAAGGCTGGAGCTATTAAAAAAATACATGCATAAGGAGAAGTATCCCTAAGGGTCTGACCCATCTTCCTGGCAAAATTCTACTCCTCAAAAAACCTGAGTTCTTACTAAACAACAGATATCCAGCTGGGACCACAGATCACAGTCAGGCTCCATAAAACTCTCAGGGAAGCAGAATGGAAAAAAATCAGCACCTTTTGGTAAAAGACTGAAAGAGCTGAAAACTAATTACAAATGTATGTTAAAAAAAAAAAAAAATTCCATTTTTCAAGTCCAGAAAACAATTCACAACAGTGGGAAGAATTCTTCCAGGGAGAAAAGCAACCAATACACTCAAATGCAAAATGCCTGGCTCCCGCAATTGAGCAGGACTTGTCTGACAGAAGTAAATGCGCATGGATTGTTGCTGAAAAGTATCCAGTACTGAAACAACAAAATGCAAGAGGTTTAGCCAACTGTTGAAAAAGCAGATCTAAATCAGTAAGCAGGGTCCCCAGTGACTGCACTCCCAAGTAGAGTGGGATCTGACAATTCTTTGGCCATATCAGCCAAGCCCCAATACTTTAGCTACATTCTGCCATAAGAGAACCCATAAATACATTGGGAGGAGAATCAATAAATTCAGTAAAGCTGTATTTTTGCAAACTTGTCCAAAGACAGGGATACATCTAACAAAAAATCCAAGAGTCAGACCAGTCTCAGAGCAGAAAGTCTGGACATTCTGGCGAGTGCCCACAGAAAAGTAATCCTGGTACCTGAAAAAAAGATCATTGAAAATCTTCTACTCTGTCTTAATCAGTCCTTAGGCTGTCTGCTAATATTTTATGGCTGAAAAATCAACTTTTATCAGTGATAATGGTATAAGAATTAACAGTTCTGAAGACTTCTCCCAAAAGATCTTGCAACTATTTTTCCTTTACTCCCAAGAATTCTGGGTAGACCTGCCAACAATCATCTGTGAAGCCCTTCAGCTGGGAGGAGGATGCTTAAAATGCATTCTGCATGGCTTAGACTTCACATGGACACGTCCAGTAGTCATCAGAGATCCTCTTGTTGTAAGAAGTCTAAGGGAGCTAAGAGGAGGAACATCTTCTCCTATTAACTTCATGAGTGATTGAAATCAAATAGCTGGGAAAATCCAAAAGGAAAAATGGATGCAGTAATACTGGAAATGATATTTAGGAGCCAGTTCAAAGGTGCTCATATTCCAAGCTGATGGAAACCCTAATGACTTTCTCCAAAAGAGACTGAAACAGAGAGAAAAGTTTACTTCTTCTGGGAACACCTTCAAAGACACTGTCTTTGATGAGGAATGAGCACAAAAGAGCTGCTCACAAGAAAATAAATCTCGGGTTCAGTCAAGCAACCAGGAAAACAGGATGTGTATTTATGTCCATACACACGTTTCTTACAGGAACTGACTTTGGAGCTGCGAGCTTACCTTACAACCAATGCTAAGATAAACAAAAACCAAACAGCTCTGAGCACTGAAAGACATCAGTGTCCAAACACACACACATATTACACAGATTAGTTGGAATTAAAAATTCCCAAAGCACTGGGTAGGTACTGAATTAAGCCTCCAATCACATCTGTCTTAGATAAGAGAAAAAAGCCCACAGCCAACTGACCTTCCACTAACCACAGTTCAACAAAAGGGCTTTTGTCAGAAAAAGCCAATTGTTACTAAATAAGTAAGTAATAATCACATGATGTTTAAGTTGTGGCCAGCAAAGTACTAATTGAGATGTTAATGAAAGGAGTGATATCTGATTAAAATATGGATACGATATGTGGGAGGTTTATTACAGGATGAGTTCAGCTGTGTCAGGGGATCTACACCAGCTCATAGGTCCAGTCTCATAAAAAATGGGGAACAATTTGAGGCATGGATTACCTAAATATCAGTCAAAAGAGCACTAGGAGTGCAGGAAATGAAAGAGGCAACAATAATCCTGGAAAAGAAAAAACGCTGAGAGGTCAGGGGATTCCACTGCATGATGAGATAAGGTAGATGGGTATAAAGTGCTCAGTAGATTCATCAAAAAGAAATGTGGCAGCAATTCACTAAATATTCTACAAATAGCTCTTCAACCATAGGAAGAACGTGGTTTTCTATTAGAATCTGGTTTTAGGATGGAAGAATAATTACACATCCCCTTCTTTCAGACAATAAACATCCAGGATAAGTGCAGCCTAGTGCCCTAAACCAATAACCATTTTGGTTATGAACATAAGTCTGAGCACAAATGATGCAAGAGTTGATGCTTTCTCAGAAATTACTCAAGATTATTAGTGCTTCAGCATGGGAGCAAAATATAAGAAAGAATATGAGACCATGCCATTAATTATTTTCAGTGCAACTAATCTGTTAGCTTTTATCATAAATTATTTCAATGAACTACAGGCATAATATTAAGGCTAAAATTCTGAGATACAGTGAAGAGCAGTACAAGAGAAAAGAATGTCATACTTGATTCTTGACACAATTATTCAGAATTTTATAGCTACCATTCACTCCCACCAAAATTCTATTATAAGCAGTAAAGAATTGTTTAATTCTACCTAGGAAACAAATGTGTGTTTTACAGAGGAGATGAATGAATGATAAGCAGGCATATTTCTTTCCACACTTGGTGTTACCTACCTCTTCTCTTTATTGGAATGATGATCTTAGTGATGATCCTAAAAATTTCCCCATAATCTGAGATTCTCTGCCTGTAGTGAATTTTGTCTATTTTTCCACCATCTTCTATTTACTTAAGTGATAGAAGGACACTGCCATAAGCATTGCCAAGTAGTGCTTCTGATTCAATAGCATTCTGCAGCCACTCTGGATGGATGGAAGCAACTCAGTGTGAGGCTGCACCTTTGGCATTGACAGAAGGTTTGGGTTAGTTCACTGTCCTGTGTTTACACCAGGGCTAACAGTGATGGGCAGGTTTAAATCCAGCTTACATCAGCATAAAGAAATAGGGTCCAAAAGCGTGAATGCAAACTACAAGAGCACAGGGGACTGTTTAGTTAAATCAGTCAATTGTTGAGTTTCTAGATAACAAGTCAGGGGTGTTTTCAACCCAGCATAACCAAATATCCCCCCTCAATATGTCCTGACATGGAAGTTGAGGAACAAAAGCCTGTGACTTTTTTCCAAAGTCCTGACGAGACTCATAACCAAAGGTATGATTCAAGACACCAAGGAACTTCTGTCACATACTGTTGCTTATCCAAAACATTTACAGAATTCCTTATCATTAGCTCTAGTGTGAAAGAATTTTAGCACATCCTAATCACGCTAACTACCTTCAGTTACAATGTATTATTACTGCTTTGGTAGTAAAAAATCCATTTAACATGGCTCAGTGGGTCCATGACAGGCAATCTCACTGAAACTAGCTCTTTCTGATCTCCAAAGAATTTGGGACTGTGTGTCATAACTCAGCTGCTCCAGTCCAAGCAGCCACCCCAAGAGAGATGGGCAGGGGCCTATGGCTGCAGGATGGATGTTGTGGGCAAGGGCCACAAACAAACCAACGGGTGGAAAACACATGCTGGGAGAAACAAAGGGCTCAGAAAAATGTAAGCTGAACAATGTCCTTCTCTACAGCTTCACTGACAAATTCACCAGTTGCTGCAAGCCATCAGTTGTATATGGAGCAGTGAAACTCTCAAATTTCACTTTTTTTTCCTATCGACTTAGTAGACAAATACTAATGATTATGTCACACACCTCACTCCTGCCCTCTGCTGAAGGAAAGCAGTGTTAACTGCACTGCAACATCACCTGGCTGCCCCTTTCGTCATACTCTCAAATTTCAGCTAAAGCAGGCAGAAAACTCTGCTCCCTAAGCTGCCTGCCGCCTGCATTTTCCAGCTACTAAAGACCGTGTCATGGTCTCCTGCACTGAAATTGGATGTTGTTAAACAAAAGGAAATTTCATTCTGCCCCATCAGTTTGGATCACTGTTTTCCTTTTCCGGTTAGGACTTTTTCCTGTTATTTCAGTAGAGCAAACTTTCCCCTTTTGTCTCAAAATACTTAGATTGAGATTCCAAATTAGCAACCAAGTACTCTGTGCAGCGACTTGTGCCATCTGTGGAATAGATGAAGCAAAGTCCGAGATAGAACAGCTCTCACACTTTTGTAATCCAGTGAAAAATTTTGAATCTGGGTAAATCACTAGCTTGAAAAGGGTTTATAATCTATAAAAGAAATATCATTAAATTATTAATCCTTTTCTTAAGGTATTACTTTTAATTACTTGTCCACACAAGTAGTCTTTGCCTTGAACAAAAATATACTCTGGCATTTATTTCACACATGTAAATGGATGTTATTTAATTTCTACTTTTAATAAGAATAAAATTAAAATCATTCCTTCAAAAAAGATGTTTTCTTTAAGAACACATACCTCAGCTCTATATGGGATGTCTATTCATAAATCTGCCTCCTTGGGGCAAAGATCAAAAATTAGTGATGGTCCACAACATGCAGAGCTTTAAAAAATGTCACATTCTTTCATTTTCAGCATAAGAAATGGGCAACTTGTTCAGGGCAAATACTTGTTTGAACTGAGGATTTTATTATTAATCTCTGAAGACTGCTGAATTTAGGGTCACAGTAAGGGTTGATTAGGTACAAGGTGCACAAAGCTCTCCTCTGTCAATGCTATTGAATGAAGCAAGTAATTTAGATTCAGAATTGGTCTTGGATTGAAGCTCACTCCATTACCGACCATTTTCAATTTCAGCTATACAATAAACATCAAGCTCAGCAAGGAAATTAGTACATTTGGTAATGTATTGGGAGAGATGGGTGGGTCTCTGACAAGATGACACTTATCACCAAAGCTTCAGTTAATGAAACCCTTGAGTGGTTTCTGCGTTTGACATATTTTGACATTTTTTGAAATCACATCCAGCGGGTTTTTTTACCCCACAATGTTGTTTCTTATGAGAAAAAAAAAAATCTATCTATCTTTAAAATGAGTACTGAAGTACTGCAATATTATCTGAAAAAAATTAAAGAGACTGCATTGAAGGCGGGGGGGAAGAGAATCTGACTTTCTTGAAATGCAGAAAGTAGAGCAGAATGCATAGTATTTAAACTGAGGAGATGCCAAAGCTAACACATTTTCAGAAGAGAGCTTAGATTTCAACAGGCATGTTTGCTATTAGTCTGTCTGTTCAGAAAAAGCCATAAACTATAACAGGAAGTCTGTCATTAGGGTGACTTAAGTCGTTCACTGTTGGTTTTAACTTATCCACACAAAAACTACCATAAAGCACTATAATAGTTTATCATTAAGGAGGTTCAAATAATAATTTCTATTGTAACCTGAACCAGCAAAACAAGTTTTCCTGGGTTACTTTCACAACAGAATTGGTTCATTTTTGTTTAGTGTTGTGTTCTTAATTTTTATTTGTTTGAAATAATGAGAGCAAAGAAGAAGATAACTTGCTATAAACCTTAAGCAAACCTACTGTACAAAAGACACCAAAATACGTGCAAAAATGAAAGCAAATTAGGAGACAGAAAGGGGGAATAAACAATTGCTGGCCTAAAAGTAGCTCTCTCAAGTTGATGACCCAAAAACATCACAATAGCTCTCAGATCACTTTAAATGCTGCTTTGTGGCAATGTGGCACCTACAATGTATGGCTAGAATTAAAAAGGGTCAGAAGAGACAGAAGACTTAGAGATCACTAATTCAGAGCGGTTTGATATTTACTCTTTAGCTTTGCTGAAAGCCGAGGGAAATTATTATGGATTCATATATTTCAATCTCACACAGCTCTATTATTGTTCATTTTTTCATTCAGAGCTGAGAGAACAATTAAAACAAAAAATACAAAGCAATCTAAACAGGGACATTCCTGAACTCTACTAGACCTACAAGGCAACACTTAGAGCTCCAGTTCCTAGCCGGGTGGTCCCTCCCAAAGACTTTTTTCCAACACAAGTGGGAGGTCACCTTGAAGATTTCAGGGACAGGGATTGTATTGTACAGGATACATACTCCTGAAGAGTTGCATTGTGTTGCAATGCAATTTTTATTTAAAACCTTGCCCTCCCATGACTCTGCTCTAAGCATTTCCCTTGCCTCCCTCAGTCAAAGTTTAAGGTGGCAGAGCAAGTACCATGTGTATTTCTGCCCTCTTGAAACCCTAAGGCGGGAAAAATAGAAGAAGATATCTTCTGAACCAAAGAAATCCTGTATCACAAAAGAGTTAATGATTATTTCTCTAGCTTTGGAGGATTTGTTTTGCTGTGTTTTGTTTAAACTGGAACCGTTTCCCACAATACTATGACCAAAATCTGCCATATCCTACTGCGTCTTTGGGTCTTTCTGACCTTGTTTCAGCTTCCATTTCAAGATGAGTTCAAGCTACTCAGGCTGCAAAATATCAGTATCTTTATTATTTAAGTCTCAGTAGCACCCAAAAGATGCACTATTCTAAGCACAGGAGAGTAGTAGCCCAAATTATTCTGGGATTCCAGAAAGTTCACTCAGAAGTAGATGATGTGCTCTAACCAACACGGTATGTGCAACTTAGGGATGCCCAGAAAGCCAGGAGGAATCCCACTGACAAATCAAGTAGCCCCAGGTCCTCATTTCAGCATTCAAGATGTTCAGATAAAGATTCTGTAATTTAACTCACTATTTTAATGCAATAGAGGTAAGAAAGAAAATGTTACAAACGTGGTTGGGGTGTTTTGTCTTATCTATGTTCAAATAGCCAGAAGAAGAGGAATTCACAGTTCTAGTGGGTACTTGGAAAAAAGGGAATTGAATAGTTTCAAAAATCATCTTGAAATCTCAAAGCAGGAGCATTTGGATCCACACATTTCATTCTAGAAAGTTTTAAAAATTAGATGTAATCTTTCAAATCACTGGATATGATCCCAGCAAACAGAAGTATTTAACTACTGTACCACACAATGTGATGTGTAATTATTTTCTGACAGTATTTACCAGAAATCTGGGTAGTTTTCATACTTTTAACTCGTGGAAAACATTTAGCCTGTTCCAATAATAAAGATACCTGTCAGTATATTACAGATAGGAACTCACATACTGAATAATCTTAACTTGTTCAATCAAGCAAGTTTTCATAGTAGGAAAATTCTTGTACAGCCACAGTTATAAAATGCTTTTTGATCCTGCTAAGACTTAGTACATACTGCAGTGACTGTATCAGAAACAAGATCAAACTAAGGAAGTTAATTCCCTGCTTTGTTCTATTTTTCTGCTAATACAGAGCCAAGTCTCCAAATTTTATTTATTAAGTACTCAGTCTTAAGTCAAGAACTTCCCTTATCATTGCCCAAGTAACAGATGGTTTGGTTCGGAAACAAGATGGCATTCACTGGATTCAAATCGGTAACAATCTGTCACATCACCTTCTTTTCTCTGTGCATTTGCAGGCACTGGACTGGCTGAACCTCCTCTCACTGTCTCCTGACTCACAAAACCAAAGACTCCAGGCCTGGTTGACTGGAGATGCTGGCAATGCCCTCTCATCATTCCACTGCAGAAAGTGGGTAATATTTAAGGTTTTTTTCCTGTACCTTCATTTCCTCTTTTCTTTTGCAAAAGCTCATTTTTTCAGCATATCTTCATCAGTGATAGTTTTCTAAAGCCATGCAAGCTGTCTCTGTGCAAGGGGGACTTCTTTTTGGACCCCCTCACACATCATACCACTGGTGGCCTCCCTGCTGGAGACCTCCTGGCCTTTCACCTCTCTCAGTAACTGATTATGCATCTGACACAGGTTTCTCCCTAATTGCCTTTCACAGCATGAACTACTGTCTTATTCTGTCTCTCTCTTCAGCCCATCTTTTCTCACTGTTAAAGAACATGCAACTGTAGGCAGCCCTGGATAAACTATTTTCCTCCTTCTTCCAAAAAAAAAAAAAAAAAAAAAGAAAAAAGTAAATTTTAATTGAAAAAACTGCAAAAGAAAATAGCTGTCAGCTTTTTTAAAAATTTCTTGACAAAGCTGATATCTTCAGCAATGTATTTAATTTTGGTGAAAGTCCTATTTTCTGATTTGGGGGGGGAGGTGGCAATCAACTAGGCATTGTCACATACTATCTATAACTTACAATAGCCATCTGTACTTTTTCCACTCTGCTGCATGGCTTTTTAAAAAAGATGGAGATAATAAAGTTTACTAAAATATTAATCTTTTGTTTTGTTTTGTTTTAAGTTTAAAACAGGTAGCCTGCTGAAGTCCCAGGTTGAACACCCGATCTTTGTTCCTTTTGACCTGTCACACCAAGATTAACAAATCTGTGATCCATGAAACAAGGTTGCTTGAATCCAGATAGAGGAAACCAATTGCAACCTCTTCTTTCAGTCCCCAGAGGAAAGGTTACATGTGGAAGACAGCCAAAGGTCCACTGAGCAACCATATGGTTAAATGAAATTTATAACTAAATTTCTGTTTTCTTTTTCTTTGTTTTCTCTCAGAAGCAGGCAAAGAAATGAACCTTCTTGTCCAAAGCACCATCAGTTAAATACAGATTCACAGAGGTGTCTGTAAACAATAAGACCTATAAAAAGTGCTTGGAAAAATGTTTTGTTGACTTAGGTTCTGGTCACCAACAGGAGACAACTATTAAAATACTCTATTTTATTTTTGTGCTGGGGTTTTGTGGTGGGTTTTTTTTTTTAATGATTTCCCTTGTCAGCCTTGATCACTGTAAGAAACCAGCAGCATCAGAGGTCCAGGTGAAGCTTGGGTTCTCTGCAGCTTTGCAGAAGGCCAGGATGGGCTGGGAGACAGCAAGAAAAGATGGATACAATCAAGAGGACCACACAAAAGTTCATTAGAGCCTCCTGGAGGTACCTCCAACATCCCACATGGCAGACACAGGCGTCTGATCACTATTCTGTTATTTAGCCACAGACAAGTAGCAAAGCTGCAGGACAACCGACAGTAGGACCCTGTTTGATAATACATGATCACTGACAACGTAACAGTTTCCTAAAGCTTTATGAGCAAGTAGATTTCCTTTTAATATTTACATGTGTTTTCTTGATGGATGTGAATTTTATAACTCAAAAAAGCAGTTAGGCTCTTTTCAATCATCATCTGAAAGTCTCTATCCCTTTTCACCTGAACACCTCTTCACTACCATTGAAAGCACTGAAACACTGAAAACTGCAAGGTTATAAATGATGCACTATAAGTGTCTTCCATAAATCAACATAAGAACTACAAAACGAAAATCAGGATTCACCAGCATTTGCATAAGGTATCTGTGGCATGTATAAAATTCTGAACAGAAGATCTGAAAGCAGAGAAGTATTTTTATTTAGAAATATATATTCATACTTTGCTATGGCAGTGAATAAATGAAAAGTTTTATCTACTCTGAAATGTCTTCTCAAAAACAACTCAGCAAAGAATAATGAGCAGATGACTCCTTTGAAAGACAGTGTCCTTAGTTCAACTGCATAGACTTAGTGTCCACTGAATTTCATAGTACTCAAAGGTTTACTATAAAAGCTTTTCTCAGAAATAAGTTCGAGGTTGCCTTTTTCTCCCTACTTTAAACCATTCTTCTAACTCCAACTGGTATCTCTAATATCTCTTAATGCCTCCCCTTTGACACCTCCCCAAATGCATCATTTTTCTCAATCACTCTAATGAAAGACTTTTGACACCCTCATTCTCTCTCTGCTCATGATTCTACTTTAAGTTCTTCAGGTCAGGGTCTATCTTCTTCTTCTTCTGTATTTGTACCTTATGTTATAATAAAAAGGGTCTGAACTAATAACTAGACCTTCAGACATCAATATAATAAAAATACTAATAATTCGTATAACAGGCTTCAGGTTTCTGATAATGAAGTTTTAGCTTTTAGTAGCCATTGTGAGCTTTCTGATCATTTTTACAATTCTTAAAACTATCTCAAGAACAGTTTTAAGTAGAGTACCTATAGCCTAACAGAACCTGTTAGTAAAGCTGGGCCTTGAATTTTCACATGGGTTAGAAAGTGGAGATTACCTTAATTGGTCTGGTAAACTAGTGTCGACTTTATAGGTACATCTGATGGCATGACAATTGGGGTGAAAGGATAAGAAAAGGAAACAAATACAGAAAGCCAGGCAGTCATGTTGCAGTTTATGGGAATTACCTACTCATACACCTGGAATAAAACGTGATTGGGGGCTGGCACATTCTGCTGCATGTCTGAATTAGAAACAAAATGGGATGGTGATGCTATTCAGAGGTTTAGAAGATAACATGCAAGCAGAAGGGTTAAAAAATCTGAATTTCCATGGCCCTCATGTAAAAAAATAAAGGGGGTATTAATAAAGGGGAAGACAAATCATAATCAAAATTCCACCATTTAAGTGGAAGATGACTTTCACCAGTTATTCCAGGTTCAAGACCTAAAATAGCCTGTATTTAAGAAAGGAAATGTTTCAGTTAGATGTAAATATTCCCTTATTTGAACTATTTTCATAAATTTTTAATGAGAAAAGTGTTGTGGGATGTTTCTTCACATAAAACCACAGCAAAGAGAGATATTCCTATACCTAAAATAACCCTGGTGGGCATCTCACCACGCATCAATATATATGAGCTGATTTTCAGTAATCAGGAAAAAAAACCAGGAGGAAGCATGGTCTTGCAAATCCATCCTAGATTGAGATTCCAACAGGATAAATGATGCTGCTCAGATGATCAAAACTAAGTGGAGATGAAGATACAGAGCACATTATGGAACAGAAGGCCCTAAAAGCAACTAAGCCAGCTTTCACTTGTCATTTTAAACTACTAGATGGATCCCAAAGATGAGTGAGACTGCATCATGTGTTCAATGAAACCATTGTCTTCATCCACGTACTCATTTTGTGTAGCTTCACAAAATAATGAATATATGGCCATGATCAATAAGCACCAAATCAAAGTCTCCTCAGTAATAATAATCAAGTTTGCATCATGTTTAAATCTTGCCTTTACCATACAAATTTTTTAAATGGAAGTGTTTAAGACTCCCCTTGTTCCCACCAAATAAAATGTTTTATGGAGCTTTGTACCATGTCCAAGTTTTCTGAAACTGCTCTTCATGTGTTCAGAAAGAAAATATCAATGTTTGAATATAATCAGTTTCTTTCCACAAAATCCTGTATACACACACATGTTGAGGTACACACATATACTCAGTTTCAACAAATAAATTCAACAGAATTTTCTTAGGAAACACCACGTTATTCATTGTATGTCCTTAAGCATAAAATTGGGGAAAAGACAGGAGAATGGTGTTTAAAAAAAAAATAAAAAAAATCAAAGCATCGTTTTTCTGTTTTCTAACTAAACTGTTAAACAGCACACTGAACCCAAACTCTATGTACATACATCACTGACTTAACCTCGCTGTTAGAATCTCATCCTTCACAGTTTGTAGCTTTTTATTAAAGTTAACAATATAACCATTATACAAGGGTTGTTTGCTTTTAGTAGAAAGAAAAACGTGCTTGTGTTTAATTAGGTTTGACTGTAAATGGTTGCAACTAGACTGTGAAGTGCTCATTGTAGAGAACGTGATGCAGGAACATGGCAGTCCCACTTTTGCTGCTGTTATTGTTTGTCTGGAGACACCTTTCCGCAAGACTAAATTCAACATGACAGGGTGTCTGTCTGCACTGTGACATCTGTATCACTACAATGGCAAAAGAAAAACCCACCAGAAATTCATTTTTAAATGAAAGCTTAAAACATGCAGAATAGCATCATCTAAGGAATACAGATATATTAAAAAACAAGTGGCCCTCGCCCTTCTGCGTGTTTCCATAGAACATTGTAATTGCATCCAAATTTTTTTCATCAGTTCCATAATTTTCATCTACTCTGCATTACCTGCATCATGAGCTGGACAAATAAATTATTTTCCAGGTTTCTGGAAATATATTTTTTCCTCCCACTATTTTTACATACTGTGAAAAAAAATGTTAATATTTGATTGTATATCGTAGATTTGAGATTGCTAAAGCTGTGTTCAATCACATTTAAAAAATAATGCAATAGTTTTTAATAAAAAAGAATTAATATTTTCACATATATTTAAAAAATACTTCAACTTTTCAAATGAGCAAATTACTCACTTAAATAGATAAATCTGCAAAAATATTAAAGTGTCATTGAAACTGCTGCCCTTTTTAAAATTTTAACTCATCTCTATCAGTTTGGTGCTTCTTCCAGGGCAGTCTCTGTACAATATTTCTTATTTCAATGCTCTAGTGCCACAGCAAACAACTGGAAGAGGTTCAAATGTACCTATTCCAGCCTACATAAAATAAAGTCTCTTGATCGCCTTTGCCAATGGCACAAGTTCTCTCTGGTCCTGTAACTGTCAGTTTTCTATGGAAACATCAGTGACAGATCCTTCAGGAACGAAGCACAGTGTAGTCAGTCTGAGTATGGTTCATTATTTGACAGGAATAACTTTTCATAACCATAGCTCCTAGGAAAAAAATTAAGTGCTTAAACTGAAGGACATATGGACCAAAAAATGTCACTAAATAAGAAAGGGTTTAGAGTTCCACTTGAGGAGAAATTTGGTTTAACTCTCAAAGTACTTAAGGCTATATAAAAAAATACTTAGGACACAGAAAATACTAATCCTCAAAACAAACTGTGAGAGTTAAATAAGGAAATTATTTATTTCCCTGAGTTAAGCCAAAGTGTCCACCGGCAGATAATTGTGTCCATGCTCCTCCTTCATAATCCAGTCAAAATCAATTCCTAGTATTGTAATTCCATCCATACTGATAAAAAAATTCTTTGTGTATATTGCCTCCATCTACAAAATGGCTGGAGAGATTTTATTTCAACTTTCAAATAAACCATTAAACATCTTAGGCTGCAAGCAGAAACTAGTTGAGCAATATTTCTTAAATGGTTGAAGTTTTGCAAGCTTAAAGCAGATGAAAGCAAGGTGTTGTAAGGGAAACTTGCAAAACCTAAATTCTTAACTACTATTTTTAGGGTTCATTATAGTTAATAGTGAGTTTTATTCCATTGTTCTGTTAAACAATGGAATAACCTTCTATGAAAGGTTACATGAGCTCAAAATAGCAGTAGAAGTATTTGGGGTAGAAGTAGAAATTAGTAGGAAATGTCTTCAACTGAGTTAGATAATTTTACTGATATGTGAAAGATATAGAGATTTATTTAAGAATCAAAAATTAGTCCTACTTGTCTGTGAATGTTACTTTCTAATAACCTTAAGGAATTAGAATCAGTACTAGAGAGAATATAAAACTACAAATATTTGTGAGATTCCCCCTCTTACTTATCACACTTTATTTACTTCATTTATATTAAAAGGGGTACTCTCTATTGAAAAATTTATGCTTATCTACTTTAGATATACTTCAGTTCGCACTCTGAAATTAAATCAGAAAATATAAACCTATTATAGTTGCAGGTAACAGACTTAAAGAATTACACTGTAATTGTAAACGTTCACTCCATCTTGATGTTGATAAATCACTTACAACAGTCTTTAACCAGACTTCAAAATGTCTCCCACTGATGAAGGGATGTAAGTCTACAATAAAGTGACATAACTTATGAACTAAGGGGTGTATTTCTGCAATCATAAATGAATATATATATTTTTATTTGAAATTCCAATTTTAAGACTTGTTCAATCATTCTCTAGTAAACAGTACAGCAAACTAGAAGGAGCAAATTATTACAATTTCTGATTCCATTTATTATCAAAATATAGTTATTCGCATTTTAAGCTACAAATATGTTAATAAATTAATTATCCATATTTCAAATCTAGATATTTAAATGTTGAAATTATTCAGTTTTTGAGGTGGATCATGCATAGATATGTTTATCAAATAATCCCAAAACTCTATACTATTCACCTTTTTATGCAGAACATTTATGAAAGAGATGCATATTCATCTTGTAAATAAAATGGCTCTAGCTCAAAAAAGTGGAAAAGGTTACACTCATATCTGTTTCCACATTCTAAAATTGAAAACATGGAACAGACACCTATTATTGTAAAAGATAATATTTATTCTTTTAATAGCTGTTAGAGAATGTAAAAATTGGAATCTAACTTCTGATTTCTTTGGAACTAGAAATAACTTCACTTTTAGGTTAAAATATTACAGAAAAATAATGCCTATGCAATCATAATTGCTAAACATGTGCTTATACGTAACGTAGAAATAAACAAAACTATTCTGAACAGGTGGACCTTTAAAAAAAGATTCCTAATTATTCTTATACTGTTAAAATTATTTCAATTTTGCATCTCAGCAGATACACATTTGTACATCAGAAACAGGTGTTCGTCAAAAAGGGATGATAAAGAGATTCTGCAGCCTAGGCTTGAAACCTCGCCCGCATGGTGCGATGACAGATAAATTAGAAAAATCCTGCAAAACATCCCTCTGCACTTCAGGAGGAGATTACACCTTTTTAAAAAGGCAAAACATGCAGTTCAATTACTTATTGTCTTGGCATGTGGTTGTGATGAAAGAAAGAGTCTTAAACATCAATGGAGCTAAACTAACTTCCCAGATGGGCTTCAGAAGAGGGAACCCTTCTGCAATCCACCTGCACATAAAGCAACTTCTATGTGGAATAAAACACATTTCCCCCACCATTCCATTCAAATGATCCATTTATCTTACATGGCTATTTGATATGCAACTCTTTATCTTTACACCTACTGACAGTAAAGAGGAAAATCTTGTAGAAATAAAGACTTATTATCCGTGGGATTATTTCAATGAACCTCTCTCTATTGCCCCACCTATTTATCCTCTAAGCCTCAGTGTAACATTCACTGTAAAGGTACTTTTCATTTAACGTAATAGATAAACCAAAATGTTGTATCACCGAAAATAATCGATAACAAATGCAAGAAGTGGAGTGATGTATTCATCAAATGTGTGCACGTGTTTTAGTGTTTGACCAGGCTTCCTATTTACCTGCAGTAAGATTGTTCTTGGAACCCAGAAGAATACAAAGTGCTGTTCTAAGTAGAAATGTGTTCAAGAGGTGTATTCTGAGGTATGATGTGCACTGGTATATGTACCACAAATGAAATGTGTGCATGGAACCAAAACAAATTACCAAAAGCTCTAAAAGCTTTGTAGTTACAAATTCATACCTAACCTTAGCAAGGTTTTTGAGAACTTATGCTAGAGATGATGATACGAGAGATGGGAAACAGAAACCCTCTTCCTATTGTCCTACGGTCTGAATCTGCTTCTCCAGCTGCTCTTATTTGAATATGGAACACTTCAAGCATTGTTCAAATCATGGTTTTATATATCTCAGGAGATGACAGTAGAATGGCAGGAAAGCTACCTAATGAAAAGAGCCAGGAAAAAAATTATTTTTCTGTTTAAATGAGCATTTCTTTGTAAACTCTCAGGTTCAATACAGAAGTTCTGGAGTGGAGTTCAATATCTGCACTAGTACCTTGCAGTGAGAGATGACCTCGGGGGATATTACTGGTACAAGTGTCCACCAAGAAGGAAAAAAAGAAATCCACTAAAAGCAATGCCTAAAATTAAAGAATTTTTTTTTCTGTTCATTTGTTATTAGTTACTTGCTATATGATTCTTTGTGCATTGTCAGAGTGGGTCACTAGGAACAAGATCTTCATAATTTAAAGCAGGTTCTGTAAGTGAAATGACAGGCACAGATTGGATCAAATCACTTCATTTTTTTATACAGACACTTTTGTACTGTTGTTGACACACTAGACAGAAAGAAACCAGCTTCAATATTACATTTCAAGCAAGTAGGTCCTTAAACACATAAATATAGTATATATGAAATCAGTGAACATGAAAACTATTCAGGGTTAAAAAAGCGTAACTGCTTTCCACTGCATACATAATTATAGTAATATAAAAACCCCCAAACTCTATTGCAGGTACCAGGAATGTTTTACTCTCCAATTTTGAGCTTATCTCCATTAGCTGCAAGCTCCACGTTAAAGAGGAGGTCGGCAATAATCAGTGAGATTCAACCCTCAAGCTCCAGACAAGATGCCAGCACAGCCCTCAGTTGGGCAAAATTTGGATGCCCTTGATTTAAGCTTTCTAAGCCTCTACAGTTCCAGTTCAGGAGATTAATGTAATTCCCATAGCTTACACTTCTCAGAAGATATTTTTTGTTTGACACTCGCTATATTATTAATAGAACTGTACAAAACTCAACTGTCTTGGTTCCCTCTGTTTCAGGGAATGAAATACACTTTTACACAATTCTCACCAAGCAGAACTGGAAAGATGCCAACAATTTATTCCTGCTTAATAACTAAACTTCTAAATGGTAACATTTTACAGGTAGCTTTCACATTTTCTTCCACCTTCACCCAGAAAATGCAGTTTTCTCTCTGTGCCATCACTTTAAATGGTATCATGAAACTTCTCCCCTATTCACCTGCTCCTCAGGACTGCCTGGTTAGTTTTCCTTCACTGCTGCAGAGATGTGTTACATCCCTGCTCCTTTCTTCTGTTCTAATATTGACACAAATACATTTCTAAGTAGCTTTGCCATAATTGTTCAGCTTTTCACACCAGCATCCAAAGCTGTTTGGGGAAAAGTTAGGTTTTTAACCCACAGGGTAGCAATGCACACTGACAGCCAGTAACCTGAACTCTACTGGCAACCAGATAAAAGATGGAGATTGTTCTTATATTAACAAGATTGTTGGGCTGATAATCCACACAGTCTCCGCTTGATGGCCATTTCTGTTTCTGAGCACCACTCCCATTCTTCAAATAAGCTGGCTCTTGGACACCATCAAGTTCATATATTTAAAAAAACCAACAAAATTCCTGTTTTTAAAAAAAGTTTGAGCAGTGTTTGTAATCAACAGAAAGTAACTGCAATGATGGTAATTGTGCAATAAACATCAAACCAGTTACAGTACATTGTTTTACTGCTATTCATCTGGCACATAAATCATAAAAAACTCAAAACTAACAAACAATGCCAGTGTTGTGCATTTCAAAGTGTGCATGTAATAGAATACTGGATGAATATGAACCCATTTTTAATAGAATTTGCTAATAAGTACATTTATATTAATAGAAAACTGCAAACACCTTCACAAATATCCCTTTCTAATATTGTGATAAAAAGAGGAGCATGGCCTTATACTGCCCAGTAAACAGTTCCTGATTTACAAAATAAGCTGGTCTTATACTAATCAATTTGAACATTAAAATATTTCCATCTCTGCTTATGACTGAGGTGATTGAGAGTCACCCATTTAAATTAATACACAAACAGACACTGTCTCCCAGCTGAAGACATGCAGTGGTTAGAAATGCTGTTCCTCTGCATTATTTTTGTTCAGCGTGCACTTAACTTAAAACAAACATCAGCCAGGTTTCTTTAAAAAATCCTGGTAGGTGGATGTCTTCTAAATGCCCACCTGCCTACTTCATCATCACTTTCAGAAAAACTGCTCCTTCTGTACTGAATGCTTCACAGCACAGGAAATGAAAAATGTTATTTAAATACATTATTGGGCAGTTGTGAAAGTACCTTCTTGCTTCATGCATAATGACACAAAAGGCTGCAAACACCACAGAAAGTTTTGAATAAATTCAACTGATATTTTGCTCCGGCACCTTTAAAACAGTCCACTGGAAATCTTCATGACAAGTGTTCTGCTCTCAGTTACCTGTCACTTCCTGTTTTAATCAAATGGTGTAAGCAGAATTCAAAAAATAAGGCACTAACAACCTAATACCTGCTAATTTCACAACTGCAGCAGTTAACAAGTGGCTTGGAAAAAGCCAACCTACAAGTAGATGCCTTACATTCACCAGATGTTTCTTTATTTGCCAAGTCTCTCACAGTCATTCTGCCTTGGGCATTCTCTTCATTTGGTTTGTTTTCCCTTTCCCAAACTGTTTTTTCTAGGTATACCTTTAGCCATGCAGACTTCAGATTAAAAAAATCCCTTCTCTTTGTGAAAGCAAGAACTTCAAATTTTCTGTAAATGATTTTCATCATAACAGAGGAAAGCCTCTAGTCTGGAGTTTGTTCCTATTTCTAGTTTTTCTATGGTTTAATGTTTTGGCAGCCTCTCAAGTGGCTTGTTCCAAGCTTCATGTATTTGATAAATTCTCCCTGTTTCTTTGGATGACTGATATCTCAAGAGCCTACTTCTGGGGTTTTAAAAAGCAGCTCAATCTCCTGCTATTTTTAGGAGCCTAGAAGTGTAGCACAAATGCTTCACACTGTCAGGGACATTCCTTCTCCTTTGCCAGTTGAGGAGTTGCTCAGAAGACACTGCTGATCAGCAAAAAGAGGAAATGAGGCAACAGCCAACAGCAGGAATAACACGCCAAAAATTGAAACGGAATTGGGCTTGGAAGCCATCTGCAGCAAAGGGAAAGTAAATATGGATCACCCTCCTTAGAGTATCTCTTGAAACAGATGGAGAAAGAGAGACACTACTCTTTTGCTGGGGAGATGTAATGTGTTTTAAAAGAAGACTTAAAAATTGGAGAAGGAGGAAAGTCAAAAAAAAAAAAAAAGAAAAAAGGGAACAGGGAAGCTCAGGAGGAACAGGTTTTAGGTTAGTGGAATGTGATGTGTATATAAATCCATGCATTTGCTAGAGTTCCATCTTTGCAGAGTTAACCACATTAACAGGTACACAGAACAGTTTTATTGTCCAAGTTCTGAGAGTTCCAGCCATTTCAGTGGCCTTTGGGAGCAATTTTAACTCAAAAATCAGTATCCAAACATGACAGGTTCTTCTCTTTCAGTAATACGACATTTTAATATCTTTCGTTTAAATTAATATAATTGTTGTCTTGCAGTACCTTGTTGCTCAAAAGTTGCAAAAAAATATGGCAAAATGAAAGCATATGGGAAATAGCTTCAACCTCACTTGATGAAAATCTTACTGTCCACTATCCTTCATTCTCAGTAAATCTGTCCTACGCTTTCTTTTCCATACTCTGACTTTTTTTGACTATCATGACTTGTCCTAAGATTGATCAGTTGCCCAGTTTTTACCCTTGGTTTCCACTTACAGGAGAGTCTGGTTTGAGCTTAGAGCACCCAATTTAGAGTCCAGATTTTATCATCTCCTCTGTAGCCAACTAAGTGATGATTTGCTGAAAATATTTTATCCTCTTCCTTTCAGAATTGCTCAATTTTAAGAAAAATGGGCTGCTATTTACCTTCAGGACAAATATTTATACAAAGGTGCTTGCAGATCTTCAGATAGTCAGCTTTAACAAAAAAAAAAAAAAAAAAAAAAAAAAAAAAAAAAAAAGGAGGAAAATACACCTTGGGACAGATTATATGGTTCAAAATGGAATTAATTTGGGATTTGGTCATTTTTGTTTGTTTTAGAAAGAAGGTTCTAATAACATCCCATCACTGCAAAAAAAAAAAAAAAAAGGCATTTAAGCTAATTTTTCAGTTACCCTATCATCTTGCAAAACATAGACTTCTTCCCCCCTAAGAATCAAAGAAGCTTTGTTATTGAGCCAAATATCATAACATTAAGTCTGACACAGGAACTGCTAAGACTAACAGCCCCAAATTTTGGCCTTCAGTTTTAATTAACAACCCACACCAACCTTTATGTTTGGTGTTTACCTTGTGCAGCTCGTCATTTACCGCAGTTCAGTGCAGAATTTAACCTCAAAATGCAGAGCCCCAGCACGAACTGGAAAGTGAACTGTACCCTACAGCAACGTGCTGCCACTGGAAATCAGCCTGACCTGAAGTAGTTCCACCCACCCACCAAGACTCCACTCCCTTTAGAAAGCCACCTCCTTCATCCCACTGCACCACAATGGTTGACACAAGATCCTCCTCCCTGGAAGGTGTTAAATCGCTCTCTTGTTGCATTTCACTCTTCTGATTCTCAAGGCAATTTTACCCATCTACATATTTTTATTACTACTTTATGATTCTCCATTTTCATTCTGCCATTTGCTACAATGTCAACTGCTACACAACACAAGTTGCACTGAATTTTATTAATCCATAAGGGTTGGAGTGCCCTTGGAGTGTTGTTGAAAGAAATAATGCAAGAATGTAGAATCCTACTCCTTAGTCAATGGGTTGCTTAAAAAAAAAGTTATCATTTTTATGATAACATTGATAAATTTATTGATGATACAATCATCTTGTACATTTGCTTTTAAAATAATGTATGCATTTGAAAACATTTCTATAGTTCTGATGGAGAGAACACTTTTGCCTTGTGCTGGTTAGTTTTGATGTAGAGCTTGTGGTAATTTCGCTACTGCTTTAAAGAAAGCTTTATTTAACAGAGCCTTAATTACACACACTTTTAACCTTATAGTGGCAAGGGTCAATTAATTTTGCCCTACAGCTTATAGGATCCATGTTTGTTAAATAAATAAAATGAAAAAAAATAATCACTGAGTTGATTTGAAAAGGGAAATGGCAATATAGCCTCATAGGGCCAATAAAATTACAGCTAATCCTTCTGGGAATCCAAATGGCAATAAAGTGAAAGTGAGTACAGATTAACACATTGTAAATCCACTTACTACCCAGCAATGTTTACACAAGGATTTGCCATTGCCTGTTACCATTCGATCAGTGTTTAATTGCACAGTTTGCCAAGATTTTACTGAGGAGGTTGCTTCTATTTCCTTCAAATATAATTCAACTCCTTAAAGACTCAAAACATATTTTAATCAAAGGCAATAATATGTATTGACACCCTATGGATGATGGAAAACAGGTGGGCTTCTAATGCTTCATATTGATGACTTCAAATATGAACAAATACTGAAATGTCTAAGGAAATACTTCAAGTTCAAATGATTCTGTGTGTTAATATTCCTGAATTTGAAATGCAGGGGAGTGCACTTTTCTTGAGCACTTTTAAAAAGCTATTTTCTTGAGTCCAAAACAGCTTTTTCCTTACTGCTCACTTATAATACAAACTGCACTCACATGGAGGCCAACAGCCAGCAAAAACATATTTCCATTTTAACGCCTTTAGATGATCAAAGCATCAGCTTAATATAATCAGCTCAAATCCATTTACCAGTGAGCCTACCACTGTGCCCAGGGACTGTTTTCCTTTCCAGCCCTATCTATTCTGGAACAGGTGCTATAATAGTAAATTAATTAGTCTGTGGAGATGCACCTTGTTCTCCATCTCCACAGGCCTCTTGTGGGTCAGGGCCTTGAGGAAAATGCCATCTGGGCAGAGTTTCCCCCAGAGAAACAATCAAAGCCTACAGATTGCAGACTACAGAGGAGGGTTCATATGACAATTAACCTTATTAGTCTTTTTTTTTTTAATGGTTGATAGTGTGTCAAAGTGTTGGCTCTATAAATAATCTGCTTCTCAAAATCATCATTGCAACTAATTCAAAGAAATTATTTCTGTCTGAAAATCCCCTGAAGAAAATACAGATCTCCTTGCAGTGAAAATATAGAGGTAAATAATCCTTAACAATAGCTTATGTACATAGAAAAGCATCACACAACAGTTCTACAGTACTTAAAACTTTAACATACTTTGAGAGACTGGTGATTTTTACTGTGACAAATTTTATACAAACCCTGAGGGACTTGTGCTATTAATCCTTTTGGTTCTCTGTTTCCCACCATGGTTTTGCCAAATATCCAATTATCAGCAGAATCAGAACTAAATTCAACACATTTCACAAGGGACATCAACATTCATCTTGGTGAATGTGGTGGGAGTTTAAGATTTAACTTAAGGCCCTTAAAACTGGGAGTGAATTCTAGTTTTGTGGAATTGTTTTCACAAGCAGCATTGTAAAATAAATGAGAATTTAGAAATCTCAAATGGAATGGGATAGGAAAGCAGGATCTCTATACATTATTTAATATTTGCATGTTCTCACTACAAGTTTTGCAAACAACAGGAATTAAGACAACAAATCAAGAAGGGCATCAAATTAACATTTCACACCACTAAAATGCAAAGTATAGGTAAATTTATACATAGAAGTAGCTAAAATAATATTCCTAATGCATTACTTCAGTCCATAACTTCAAACATATTTTAGTTGGATAAAAAACACTATAATTGTATCATAGTCAGACACAAAGTCAAGTGATTGATTTGATGACTTCCGACTCCTCTTGGGAATCTCTTTAAATCCTCCTACATTTAGTTCTTATTAAGCTGACAAAACAGTTTTTATTGAGATATTTCTTCAGATATTTTTATTTTTATTCAGTTTGCTATGTTTTAAATGTAAAACATGGTCAGTTTGTTCTTGTTCCCTCCACGTAGAGGTTTTCGGTGTGAATATCTAATGAGTTTCCATCTAGAAATCTATTTTTTTGAGATTTTCTTTTAAAAAGAAATTCCATATTTTTTCAAGGAATCGTGCAAGGAAAATTTGTTTTATGCTTTTCACTTTAACAAAGCCAAAGCAGACATTCATTGAAATATAATTTAAGTATTCCCTAATCTGTAATCAGCATTATTAACAAATGCGTTTTACTATATGAGACAATATTAAAACTATTGTGAAAAACAAAACAGTTCTTTCTTTACAGTAAAAAGACAACTTTAAATGATTCCCCAAATTCCAGAATACCATTTACTACCAGAATTATTTACCATTTACTACCAGAATTACTTCAAGCACTATCTCAAGTGTCTACAACCATAAAAGTAGTTACTGAACATTCTATGCATGTCATTGCTCTTTTCACCGTATATATTCCCATAAGAAAGTTTTTTAAAAGGTACAATATGTTTAGCCTACAGTCCAAGTATTTCTAATTTTAAGTTTTCCTGATTTTCCACTAGAGGTAGGGAGGGGGTGCAATTTAAGTTGAATAGGTAGGGTGCTCAACTGGACAGTCAAAAACCAACTATGTTTGCCTTTAATATAAAAGAAGAAAAGAAATCTTAATTAAACAAGCACAAATATCACATATTTCACTGAAGAAGTGTCATTGATAAGTGTGAGAATCTCTTCCTCTGTACATTACTGAGCTGATGGGGTGGGCAGAGCAGGATGGAAGATTAACAGCAGAGACACACTAAGGGAAGTCAGTGAAGCAGCCATAGCAGATGAAATATGATGTGTGTACTCATTGAAGCAGCTGAAAAAATGAGCTACAAAGGGACTGTATTCAGTGAAGCAAGTGCAAGAGATGAGATGCACTGAAGGGACTGGCAAACGCCCTCCAGCAGTTCCTTCAGTAAAACACACAAGTCTCCCTCCCTTTTATTGTCTCTCCCCAAATACCAAACCAACAAAATAAGTGACTTTGAATTTCCTACTTGTGACTATTTTTTTTTTTAATCAGGAGAACAAACGTGTTCAAAAGATAATAACAAATCTTATTCTGACACGCTTGATCGCGACATGCTGCAGTGACAACTTGCACACCACAAGGAATGTTTTTAGCACATCAGTATCACTGAATTCAGGTAGTACAACCCACAAATTCACCTGATTTTTTTCCTAGGTGTCAGCACGTCTCCTATCCTGTGTCTAGGCAGATAAAAGACCTGATACATACATTCCATGTATTCCATTAATGATAGGACGTTTTAGATTAACCCTTCTCATGAAAATGGGAAAGAAAGAACAGCAGTATTTTCTGAGATCTATGTCATGGTCATGCTAAGAAACAAAAGTTCTAAGTCTGAGAGACTTAAAGCCAAAGGGAACCTCAAAGTGCCTACAACAGGGCCAAGGAGGAAATCTTAGTTATTAATTTTCAAGTATCCTCCTTTTTTGTGTGTGTGTGTGCTGTGCTCTGGATTATCCCACAGTGCTCAGAGTTGCTAAAACAGCTTTCAAGATGCAAAATAACTATAAAGGCATCATGGCACCCAATGAGCATTTGAAACAATTCAAATTGTAAAGCTTCTCCCTCAAGACATCACTGTACGCACTTGGATGTGTACTGAAATTTGGACCATTCACTTTCATACCAGGAATTCTGTCTGCAGCTGCCATAGAGCTGTATCTTATGGAAAAATCCTACTGGACTTAGGAAAAATGAAGCTAAAGCAGTTTTGAAATTCTCCAAAATATTTTCAGCACTTAAACCAGTAGCCATTTTAAATGGATGAAACTGTTATATTCTCAGAAGAACCCAAATGAGAACAACTCTGTTTTCCAGTATTCAGGTCCTATAAAAATGAGAAACTACTGCCTTTGGAAGACTTGTCTATTAATCCAATACAAACCCCAGTATTTGCTGCTTTCCTGCTTGAAGTCATAACCAGTGCTGCAAGAAGGAATTTTGGAATGTTACAGTTCACCCAAGAGCTCCAAAGAAACTGAAATATGAAATTGCTGAATTGCATTCTAGTTTTGAATTCAGAGCTCAACTAACAGCAAAAAGGCAAATAATATCAGTAATTACTAGCAAGTGAGTTCAGAACATGAAAGAATATAATTATGCTACCACATAAAACTAATATGTACCCACATCTTGGCTGCCCTTCTCAGAAGATATGGATAGCATCACAGAGAAGAGCAACACAGATGAACAACCATATTAAACAGCTTCTGTCTGGAACATCTTGGCCTCACTGAGGTAAGTACAGTCACAAATCTCAGGAAGAAGGTAACTATTAGTCAGTGTGCCTCACAACACAAAAAAAGCAAATATGCTTGTAATGAAAATATCCAGCAGAAGCCTGTAAACACACAAAGGACCTATGTTATCATAATTAAATTATGTAACTAATCACCACAAATGACTTCTGATTTTCAAAAGGGAAAAGTGACACTCAATGCGTTCATGAAAGAAAGGTCCCTGCTATTATACACAACAGCCTGGATACAGTGCCTGCACCCCTTGTCACCCACAGGAGAATATCATGGAAAGAGTCACAGACACCTCACCTAATTCTTACACTCTTTTCCTATGCTACCAAGTGCTAATGGGCACTCAGTGCTGCACTGTATGGACTTTTGCTCTGACCCATCACATTAAGAAATATGTTTCTTATGTACACTGGGTTACCCTTGGCTGTCTGTGCCTCCTCTCTCTCGGCTGTTGTGCAGTGTTTGTTATCCCTCCCTAGATGTCTTCTCACAGGGGCACCCCAAGTGTCCCTGGTGGGCTCTGCTTTGACCTGCCATGGGTCCATTCTGGGAGTGGCTCTATCTAACGGGGTGAATCACCCCTCCCCAGCCTTGCCACACAAACCAAACACAGTCTGTGCCTCCTAATACTGCAGAGATGATAGGAATACTTCTACAGACGTCAGGGGGATGACTCATATGTGCTAAGAGAAGGGAGAGACTCACAAAGGCCTAACGAGGCTGATCTCCCTACACGCACTCACTGTGGGAAGAGGCAAAAGATGTGCTCACTAGAGATGTCCTGGAGGAGCCTCTCTGGCTCTCCCTCCCCACTGGCAGCACAAGAAGCCAAAGGACATTAGTATCAATAGACTAAACTTCATCCCTGTGAGTAGCCCTGTATGCATGATCCCTTCTCTATAATGATTAAAATACTTTGAAAATGAAAGAAAGGAAGGAGTGTGAGGTTTCAGGAGATAGGCAAAGCCCTTAACACTCAGGGCAAAATATTAGCTTTCTTTTAATATGCTGTTAAAACTATCAGCATATTCTGTGGAAGGCTGCTAACCAGCTCAGTATTTGCTAAAAATGGGAAAGTTTTCCTGAAACCAGTAACTTCTTCTAAACTCAGAGGTGCAACAGGGTTGCTAAAAGAACTGCATGTACATTACAGCCACTTTATCAGGAAAGGTGAAACACAGCATTCCCTACATCTCTGTAGTGAATGGTGATCAATTCTTCTAAAAAGTAGGTTTGCATGATAAAGAAAACATTTTTATTTTAAATACAATAAACCACCGACAGAAAGTAGGAAAATTTCTGTGTCTTATTCCTCCAATCCATAATTCTGCTTCTCTAATTTCACACGTATTTAGCATCTTGTCTAGGGGGCATTAGTGTATTTGGTGATGAGATGAAGGCAGCCTAATGCAGGCCTGGCAAGAACTCCCTGTCACCAATCCTCCTGGGCCCGGAGATCAGTGTTCTTAAAATACGAGGATTTGATAGAGTTAACGCCATCCCCTCGAGCAGATGGTTTGGAACATTCTGTCAACGCTGCCACAGATTACTGCAAACAGATTCTCGTTACACTGATAGCCCCTCTGGGACCCCAGCAAAGCGCTGGCCAACCTCTGCTCCGAGGTGCAGAACGGGCCTTTCCCGGAGCCTGGCACGGCCGTGAGGATGCCCGTGCCTGTCCCAGGCACAGCCACTGGCATCTCCACGCTGCAACTCCACAGCTCCCTGTTGCTCCCAATGGCAACCAAGGGTTTTAGTTTGTCATGTTTCCCACTGCTTGTCGCAGCCTTGCAAATGGAGACTGTTCAGAATCTTTTCCTTTTTTTAAAAGAGTTCAATCCATCCCACCTCCAGCTTGGGAAGTGCTGTAATTCCTCATGCAGTTTCAGCTGTCCTGCCTACCTCTCTGGCAGCACAACACTCCGTGCACTCATAGACTATTTTGAATATATGAAATATGACCTTATGTATTACATATTCATTAGTAACATTTGCTGCACTTCCTGAATAGATATGAGTCAGACTGGAGTCACAGTTAACACCACAGCAAAAACCTTCTACAAATTAGCTCCAGTTTCTAATTTAATACCTTATACATTAGATTTGTATTACTCAAAATATTAATTTTGTTCCACTCCAATAAAGAACACCTGGCCTTTATGGATTCACTTTTGCAGGCTTTTTTTTCAGCATTATAAATCAGATCTAAATTTTTAAGTCTCTCTTTTTCTTTTAGGAGAACACTGGAACATCAGAGTTGCCGAAGTTGGTCTTTTGTCCTGAATTTGGTATCGAACACCACAATGCATAACAGAAACAGAAGAAGAAAAAAAAGTAGTCCAATTTAACTTCCCAGCTGGAAGTCTTTCTACAAAGCAATTAACTTCTTTAAGAAGGATTAATATGCATTTGGAATTAGGGCTGAAGAACTGGTCTGAGAACAGACAAACTGACAGACTTTCAGTTCTGTCCCTCAGCTAGAGCTCACACTGAACAGCTGGGCAAAGCTCATCAAATGGAGAACCAAGAGGCTTCCTCACTCATGCTCTAGCTGAGTTTGGATCAGGGACAGCAGCCACATTCCCGTGCACCCACTGGCATCTCAGCTTCCACCAAAGGGGTCACAACATCTGCTTCTTCATGTTGGTTACAAGCTCACTCCAGACAGCACTGCTCAGTAACACACAGCTTGGAGCTTCCTTAAACACAACATCTTTAGGAGATTTGCTTCCAAGATCTTTCAGGGACACATCAAGAACCAGACTGAGCCTTGTGAATAAGGAAGACTCAGATGTTCATAATGACTGAGATGTCATAACAGCAAAGTCCAGGAGAAACACTGTGAAGGAGAAAGGAAACCCCTTGGATGTACTGAAAAGCACTGCATCCAGGAAACACCCAGGCTCTGACTCCACCTCCTACACTAGAGAGGAAAAGGTTTCTCTTTGCCCTTAATTAACTATATATTTTTCCTGCGTCTTCTTCCTAGTCTGCACCAACAGAAATGCAAGGAAGTCAAAACCAAACATTAAGAAAACAGATACTGGCATAAACCCCCCTCGTATCATGCAGAGTCCCAGAAACACCAGTACAGTTTGTTTGGTCTATATACCAAGCACTTAGAACTTCAACCAATAACCAAGAAATTATAATCCTCTGGTCATAGTTCAACAGCCTAACTCGATGTTGTCAGCCTCTGTCTAGTGGACAACTATCCACCAAAAATGACAAGTGAATACAAATTAATTCCTTTTTGGCAATTCAGGCAGAAACCAGTGGCAGGAAGGCAGAACAAGCTGTGTCATTAAGACAGATGGTCCCACTGACACAAAGCTGAGGTATATCCCACAGGTTACACAGCTGTTTGCATGGGAATCGTACAATTTAAGGTATTTTCAAAGATAATTTTTTTTATACTGTTGCCTAAATGGCTGTGGGGGAAAAAACGACTCAAAGCCAAATTAGGTAGGAGATAAGATAAGGATACAAAGGTTTTAATGAGCCCCCAGGCTTTCTGGAATACCCCCCCAAAATACAGATGTTCCCACTTTTATAATGATTTTCACTCAATCCCGTCCAGCCACCACCCAGGTTCTGCCCTTGCCACGCCTCTTGGAAATTGGGTCTGGGGGCATTTTGGGACCCCCCTCTTCTTCATCTTCATCTTCCTCAGAGCACGTAATGTCCTTGGAGGCTTTCCAGAATTCTAGGCCTGAAGGTTGTTGGGTCTAGGCTATATCTTGTTCCGTAGGGTTAAGATGTTCCTCTATCCTTCTGCCTTGAAAAAGAGACTAAACAGGCTAAGGAATTTAGGGAATTGATATGGGAATGGGTAACAGGGGTTTGAGCTGGTGTGTTAAGGGTAAAGGGATAATATTGCTGCTACTCTAAAATCTACATTTACTACATGACTACTTCTAAGATCTACAGAAATTAAAAAAAATTAAAACATCAAAACTCCAAGGTATCAATACCATCAATATAATTTTAGCACTTCTAAGAAAAGATATGTTCTTTGGACTTGATGCAAGATTACATTCTTATTCCTAACTGCAAGCATTCAAACCAGAGACTTTGTTTCCTATCCAGGATAGAGATGTGATACAAAGTACATCAAATCAGTGGAAAGACAAGAATCTCCGAACTTTGCTGTAATACATATAAAACCGAGTATCAATAGAAATATCATTAAAACAGATGCTGTACAACACTTCAACAATTCTTCTTATTACTTCCCCTCCACCAAACACACGTTCAATTTTGGCTCGAATAAAGATATCGCGGTTTGGTGGATAAAAAAAAAGTTTCAAAATTCTAACAAGGCTACATTATTTTCCAGACACTGAATGCATTTAAGTTTATATTTGAGGCACTTTGCTAGGAGAACAGTCCAGGAGGCTACAGGACAGTTGGTATCATAGCTTGGGAGAACGAGCTTTCACCACCCGAGCAGGGTGGGTGACAAGTTACACAGCAGCACCTGCTGGCAAATCCACACAGGGGAAGCATCCGTGTCCCTTGCAGAAGCTGCACTTTGCTGGAGAAGCAATAGGATCATAATCGCCAGGGACCCGATCCCAGGAAGCCTCACCCCAGTGCCTCCCTCCTCACTGTGTAATCTCAGTAACATGCTTGGAACGTGCAGGAAGATTAAAATGAGAAATAGAAACAAAGAGGAAAAGGGGCTTAAAAGAGTAAAGATATACAGAAGGAAACAGGAATACGAGCAGGGACACAGTGGCAACACTCCTGACAAATTTGCTAATAAGCGTTTGCAGGACTGGGCCTTGTGATTTTAATTTGTGCTAATAAAAAGACAATGTTTTTCAGTCATAGTAGTGTGGGCAATGGCTTTCATTAGAAAAGGTTACTGCCTCTTCCCCGTTACATCCTCTTTCTGTGATGCTCAGAACACCTGCACTATTAAGGGTTTTTTTTTCTTGGATTTTTTTGAGAAAATAAGAAAAAATTAACAAAGTAAAATTTGTTGACAGTCCCCCCAGCCAGCACAGTGGGTGTTCCACCTATGGGCTGTCACATTTTCCGTGTTCATTTCTGCAGGTGCTAAATACATGCTGACAACAACATATGTTACCAGTCTTAAATGTGTGGGATTTTTTTTTTTTTTAACCTTGTAATTAAAGAGTGCTCACAGCTTGGGAAAAAAATAAACCACACCAAAACAGGTGAAAGCTGATTCTGCCAGTGTATTTAACATTCACTAACATCCTCATTCTCCATCTCGTGATTTGGGTATTTCCCTAATGATGCACAGGAAGAAAAGGCGGGGGGGGGGGGGGGGGGGGTGTAAGAGAGAGAGAAAGGATTCTATCTTCCAAGCAGTAGTTATTTAAAAATAGTACCAAACAATTTTTGAAAAATAACAGCAAGCAGAATAAGCACTGGTTCTCTCTGGAATCACCCTTTCCCCCCCTGGGTCTCCTCACTTGTATTTCTGAGCTCTCTTTTTGTTTATTTCTGTCCCTTATTTTAATCTCCTTAGTCCTGCCAAGCGTGTTAGATGTGGTCTCCAAAGGAGTGTTTCCTACACATAATGTTGTACAAAAGGGCTCACCTATTCTTCTGAATAGAAGTTGGACTTGCCCTTTTAATTATAATATCATTATTTTTGGCTGTTTAATTTATCACACTATTATTCATCAAAACCTATACACAGGGGCAGAACCAAAATCTACATATATACACAAGTCAGGGGAAAAAGGTACTTCAGCACAATTTATCAAGTTATTTTTTAATATAAATGTTCTCTAAATAGACTGCAATTACTTTGGTCAGCTGAAATCAAGTTAAATCACAAAATCAATTAGAAATCTCTATAGAAAATAAATCTGATTACTTGCATAGCAAATAAAATGTGATGGAGTGTATTAAAATCAAGTAATTTTATTTCAAGTGTGATCCAACTACAACACACTAAAATATATTAAAAAAAATCACAGCTATGGAAAAAAGTATTTTCTCAGCCTGTTTTACAAATATGATGTGGTAGATTTTAGCTACACTATTTTAGTGCTAAGCAAGTTTGAAATGTTGAGACAAAAAAAGCATTTCCTTGCTTTCTCTGCAAAATTTCGACCTTCTGATAAGATTAGGCTTCCTTACTTGAGGATAACAAGAAAAAAAAACACCAGAATAGAACACCAATGAGTTTACAGCATTTAAAATAAATCAAACCACTGTTACTTCCCCTCCTTGTGGGTCTGCTGGACTGTGAGACAGCACAGGCAGGAATAAGGCAAGTCACACACAACCTCAGCTCTGCTAAAGAGGTAAAGATGTGGCAGGATTCATTTTGGCACAGCGCTGCTGCATCACGCTGCAATCGATCTGGGCTTTCAGAGGTGGTGGGAAAATATTGTGCTGCTCAGTTCCAGGCATTTGTATTTTAGCCAGTTAAAAAACAAACTTGAGCAAATATGCCAAATATTTGCCTTCATTGAGAACGAAGCCAAAGAAAACTGACATGATAAACAGCCCATCTGTGAATTGGCTCTAAAACTCAGACAGAGCAGCAGTTCTGGGACTGCTCCGTCAGTATTTTTGCTCAGACTCAGAATGGCAGAACTTAGTTTCTGAAGTCAGACTTACACCTTCAACTCAAGTCTCTGCTAGAATAAAATTTTAACTAATTTTATTAAGGGATTAAAACAAATAAACAAATCAGGCTTTCTAAGAGTGAGCCTCAGACAGTAGAAAAATCTTCTCAGTCATAGAACACACTTGCCATAGCACTACAATGTCGAAAATTTTTGTTCTACAGCTTAAAAACGATCCAAAACTACATATCCTGTATGTGAAGCCTGAAATTTTATTAGGCAAAAGGATACCTGAAAAAAAAAAAACCACCAAATAAACTTAAAGGAACAGTATGTGTCAGTCAGCCACCAAGCCCACAGACTCCCCCTATTTAACTCTATGAAGAGTTTTCTTAAGTGTTAGATTCTACTCCAGCCCTTACAAAGGGTTAAAATACAGATGCTGTGAATGGAATGTATAATCCTTAAGGCCCTGGAGCATTAAGACATATCTGCTCCTTAGGGTCCATCTCTGTCCATAATCAATTTCTTCCCTTGGAGAACATTAATTGTCTCTAATGATAGCTTTCCATCAATACATCCTTGATCTTAAAAGGCCTGTACAGCTTTTTCCTTTATTCAATCAAATCATCTCTACAATTGCCCTCCTTTAGTAAGATAATACCTTTTAAGCCTTGTATTTTAATATAAAAAAATAAGAGGTAGCAGCAAATTCTAATGGAAGTGCTAACATTTGAGAACCAGGATGATGGCTTCCATTATCCTAAATAATGTTTGAAGATTACGGAAAGCACTGTGTTTCAAAAGGTGGAAACTAATCCCCCACTTTCAAATTATTCCTTGTACAAAAATCTGTTCTGACATTAGGAATTTTTGTGCCCCAACTACAGCACAGTATATTTAAATATTTGAATATGAAAGATAATTTTCAGCTCTGGAGGGGGAAAAGCAAATAATTACTATTTATAAGCAGTAAATGCTGAATAATTTGAGAAATTGACAACCTTAAACACAGAAGCCCTTTATTTTTTCATTCTCTGGTACAGGGGTGGCTTAACTGTTCACTCAACTGACTATAACTCCAATCAGAAATTCCTAAAATTATTTAATTTCATAATGTCTCAAAAACTCAATCTCCTAGTGACCCACTAATGTGTCTTGCTTTCCCCACCCCCTTCTCTTCCTTGTACATGCTTTTAAAAAGGCGTGGAAATTCAATTTTTTGCCATTCAACCGATTTGTCTCCATTCAAACAGAGGATTTTTCTTGCACTTCTTTATCTAGATTGCCCAGCACCAATCTGTGTTTCTGCCCATATTCCAACACGCTGTTGTGTGAAATGGCACTACTCTTTATAATGGTTCAAGAACCACTAAATTAAACATTGATGGTACAAAAGACCTCAAACCTTTAGAAATCTTTGCTTGGTATTTTTTTTTATATCCAGCATGGGCATGACAGAATTTTGGTGATGCCTATTTAGTCTCATTTTTATCTAAGAAGGGCCATGGAAAAGCTTTTCCATAACTGGCTATCATTCACCACAGACTGTAATATTAGAGACTTCCGCTTACTCCAGAATCATTAAATACACATAAATAAATAAATAAATAAATAAAAGCAGGAGACTTACAATTAGGAACCTCATGAAAACTCTAACAAATATGTATTGTGTAGGTTTTCTTCTCATTTTCATACAGGCACACGCACCCATGACATGCCCTTTACTATTTTTTATTTTACAAAACATTGATGGCACAAGCAGTAGGAGAAAAAAATAATGCTAGGAATATGAAAAAAAAATTAAGAAATATAGGCAGGTAGATACAATCAAACAGCTATCAAACTTAAACAAAACAAAACAGGGGAGAAAAAAAAAAAAAGGAGACCAGTTAACAACCTAGATAAGAGATGAAAATTGCCAGTGAGGCAGATCAAGTTTATTCAATGCCCTGATAAGCACCTATTTGCTCTTCCCCATAATGCTCTCTCAGTATTTATAAATTATCATTTAATTATGCTGGCAAGTGGTAATTGTCAAATAAAGCTCAGATAGGCATAAGCCCTCAGGCTGCACATGACAGAAAAATATCTGTTAAAGCTGGGCTGATTCACACGCTTAGGAAATCATTTCCTTTCTTCTTTTTATCCTTGCCAACAAATTATATGAACTGGCACTTTGTGCTTTGTAGGCATTTTGAAGTCTATGCAGATTACAGGAAAGAAAAATTAGTTGTTTCAGTATCTACCATTCCTAAATTATTCTGCTGATTTAAGACACCATGTTCTGTTTCAACAAAAGGGTGCCAAAGATCAAGGAATCAGAGCCTTCCTCTGCTTAGAATTTATGCCCAGGGTCACTTTCAATTGGGTAAATCAAGATTTGGGGAATTATTGAATACTGTGCTTAATAGATTTGATACAGAGCAATAGTTAAAATATGACGTTTATCCCATTAGTATAGAAACACTAAGGAATATTTTTTAAAAGTCTCTTACTACTTAGATTCAATTACAGCCCCATTAAATGTTCTCTGATATACGTGCACTGTGATACAGATGCAGCACCCACAGATTTGAAGGATTTCTTAGTTCAGAAGTTTATAGAAAAAAACAGATTTAAAAGAAGTTTAGTGCCAAATAACTGAAATTAGGCTCTTGAGAACTTTGACCTGGAACACGTGTCCAAACAAGAGAAATGCTGGATTTAGGGCACATTGCTGGAACATTTGCTATCAATGCCATCACAAGATAATTACTGCCATAAAAAAAAAAAAAAAAAAAAAAAAAAAAAAAAAAAAAAAACAGAAACCCAACATTTTCTTCTTTTCTTTGTACAGTTACTGTAAGACAGAAACTCGGAGTGACAGACAACTGGCATTAGAACATAAAGTCTCTTCTTCTGCTTTTCTTCTATACTTTGGTGCATGATAGGTCCCTTTGCTGTTTAACACTTCTAAGGTACTTTGGCTTATCAAAGCCAGTCTCAGTCTGGGACTCCTGGGAAGGAGCCCAAAGCAAGTCTCTGTCTGCCCTTTCTTTGAACCTAAGCATATCTGTATTTTTTCCTCTTCCTCATCAGCAGAGTTCAATAAAATTTCTCTCACATTTTTATGCTTAATCTAGAACTTATATTCAAATCTGAGCTGTTATTAGTTAGTTGATGACATATATGAGGCTTCTACCTATGATATTGCTTTATCCTGCATTGTCTCAAACCCTTCTGAAGAAGTCACTGAGCCTTCTAAATCCTTCAGGAGCAGCCTGCTGATAAAGTTAGAATTTTTCAAAAAACCCTGTTCTTGGTTCAGACCCTCAGTAACCCCCAACTATTACCATAGACAGCACACAGTTACCATATACTCAGAATACAGTTAACAATGGCAATAACACTATTTAATAGGGCAAGAAGCATATTCTAACTTCGATGGAATAACTGCAAATTCTTTTCATCCAATTTACAGGTTTCATGGCTTAAGTCAACGTGCAACCCTGCATAGGGACTGCTTCACACAGATACTTCCTGTTGCTTCAGAGCTGCTGTAAAAGCATTGCTCAACAACCGGCCTTTTCTCATTACTGGAATGATCTACTGCCACTTCCCCTGGTCTCATGAAATACCTCATCTTCCTCGGGAGACTCACACGGAGAATGAGTGCCCCAGGGGTTAGATAACACAAAGGTTGGCCAAGCAGTGTAATTCACAGGTTATTCACCAGATGTTCAAGCAGCAGAGAGCCAGAAAGCATTTACTGGTGCTGTTGCAGCCAGAACAAGCTGCTGCCTTATATTCAGCATAAGCAGCAAAGTAGATAACGTTTCTCCTAGGAATAGCTTTTAGCCACGTTGATCTACAGTAAAAGCTACTGTACAACTACAGACCCTAAAATATACATACACTATAGTTTTCACATTCCCTACCAATTCCCAGGAATAGATGCACGAGGCACCAGTCGTTCTATCCACAGTATGCTTCACACACTGAATAAGAAAAAGGAAAAACTTCATATATAGATCTTGCATTCAGAAATTCCAGACATTAATTCCTGCAGCAGAGCATTGCATCTTAGTGCTGGACCTATAGGTACCAATACCAAATCAGAAATCTCTGCTCCAGAAGACTGTTGGACAATCTGAAGAACCTTTGCCTTGAAAACTTTGCTCCTTGCCTTCAGAATCCACCTAGTACATTGCCTGTAAAGACTGAGGACAGACCATCACTGAACCTATCAGTATGAAGGCTTTAGGATCTTCATTATGAATGTGATTCTATTTCTTTTCCTACAAGTTTATAAAACAGATACATTAATCTGTTTATCAGAGTTTATTTCAAGTGGCATTTAATCAAAAGACAGTCTATTTTCATTAATTAGTGAACTGAATTTTATATCACTTAAAGAGAAAAGAACTGCCTTCATAACACCCTCACCTAGCTGTTAGGGACTATTACACAGTTGACAGAGAAAAATAATGCAGAAAATTTTGGAGAGCTCTAATACTTATTCTGAAATAGGTTTTGCACTGAAAGCTGGACAGAAAGTTTTTTCCTGGAAATCATTTCATACTAAGAATAAACTTCATGGAAGAGTTATTACACCAGAGTCTTTTCCAACCTAAATGATTCTATGATTCTCACAGTGTAAAGAATTACATACCAGACTAGGGGGTGAAGAGGACCTTCTCCATGAATCAGCATTATTTCCATTTTCCTTTCACTACTTTGGGTTTTGCAGGTCTTTCCAGATACATTTTAAAATCAGTAGACATTCCATAATCAGAAAAGCAGGAGTCAAGTCACCTTTCAAAAATATTCTACTTATCTACACATACTTTTTGACATCTTTAATCACAAAGTTGACTGTGGAAAAGGCATCATATTGCCCATCATAAATAGCAACAAATCTGCAAACCCACAATCTTTTCTAGTACCAAAAATTACAACGTTCTCGCTGTCAGACTTCTTATGTTTATGAGTCTTTGCTCATACAGAAATATTTTGTGGCACTTACACAGCATGTAACATCACCTAAAGTTACCACTGTAACTCTAGAGAACAACAGTGTGAGGAACAGAGTCCTGTACCACTAGAATTACTGCTGATACTGCTCAAACACATGGATTGGTATTATGTAACAGACTTCCAACCTGGACCAAAAAACACCTGACAGCACCACTTCTGCTGGCCTAATCCAGCTTCAACTGAAACCAGCTTTTCCCTGCTGACAAATAATTTGGTACCTACAGTTGCTGGGAGACATCTCTTCCGAAGTCCTCACAGTTAAGGCTAGGAATGAGAAAGTTAGGTGTGGCCTAATAAAATATATTTTGATATTCGAATCTTTATGGACTATTAAAAAGAATTAGCTGCCACCTTTTCTCATCTTGCACAACACACCTCTAGCTATATTATGGCATTATTGACTTTCTATACTTTAATTTGGAAAAAAATAACATAAAAATCTTGTCATGATTAAAAGTTGACTTAAAATGGTTCTGTATCTATAAAGTATGATAAGCCTTGAATATTTTTCTTTAATCTGATTTTTAAAAATTAATTTCTCTTTACTCTTCTATCAAGTTCAATAGGACTTTTCCACACTCAATACCACAATAAGGACCAGAATCCAAACTCCTTGATTTTATATCCTCAGGAAGTCCTCACCTCTGGTCATATCCTTTGCACTCTATGTAGTAGATTTCAATTTTTAGTTTTAAATCTGTTTCTCAATATACTGGTTCAGCTTTCATTTAAATTGTCCAGAGAAATCAATAATATTAAGGTCATCTTGAAGACAGCTTAATGTGTCCAAGAAATTTATTTATAAAACTCATGAGAAGATAATGAAAGGTCTTCCTTAAAAATCACAGTGGATTGGGAAATGTGGATTGACAGGCTATAAATGTTATTTCTCAATAACAGCCACACTCTCAATGAATTTTCTTTATGAACATATTTCATCACATACCTACACAGTGATTTTTAGCTTAATTCCACTCTCAAACCACTTCAGTAAGTTGAAATCACATCAAATTTGCATATTCTGAGAACAGATAGATTATACCTAATTTCAAACAAAGCCAGACCTATGCATTTCTATGAAAATCCCCACATAAACTTTATAGCTCAAGCCCACCTTATTATTGCAACAGCAATAGAAATACTTCTTTTTTTCCATATGTTTCCTGCTGACTTCCTAGGCCAACCTAATAAAGCCTTCACGGTCTCTATCACAACAGCAAGAGCAGGAGTATGGGGTTCTTTTATGAAAATGTAGAAATGAAAATATAATTTTTCCTTAAAAATTGTTGCTCTGAAAACATTCTGGAGAAAATTTCCTGCATCCTATTCACAAGGCAGTATCTTAGTCTTTAGGGGCACTTTAGGGAGAAAGATCTTACTGCAAAAATATATCTGTTCCTTTTTAATCCCTTTTTAAAATTAGGTTATTGAAAACCAGAGTTTAACTATAAATTTTTAAGTTACCTTGATTAAAAATTATGTGAAAAAGTGCTGTTATCAATTAAACTGGAAGTACATGCTAGAATATCAGCTTTCCTGGAAACAGCAGTTATTTTGACATACATTATATTCAGCATCACATCGGCATGTACACTGTAATTTATTTAGTTTCCCTACACATGGAGCAATTGCTATTTTTTGCCTTAAAAATTCATTGTTTTTTTTGCTTATGGACAGCTTCTATTTTGTTAACCCAGACTCCCTCATACCCATTCCTGAAGGGCATTCCCAGGATCTAAGAAACAGCCATTACTACAATTAGAAAACAGAGCATGTCCACTGGCTGGCCAGTTGCTGCCAAAAAGGCTGCATAGGTTTGCAATCTGCTCAACTTTGAAATCAGTTTGGACTTATTTGTCCTGCCACCAATCTTCACAAAACTATCAGGAACACACATATTTAATACTGCCACATTTCTTTCAAATCTGATTTCAGCTTAGCCAACAAGTGTCAAAGGTGCTGGGCATGGGCATGTGAAGAGGCAGAATCACAACACAAGTGAACCAAGCTACAGTTTCATAAGAGGTTCACATCAAGATATCTGGAATCAGCTTCTTGCTTTGTTATTTATACCCTGAGGATTATTCATTTGAATTTATAAACTGCTAGGAGACCCTGAGAAAGAAGATGCTGTGAAAGTAATAAGCACGTTTATCAGTCTGTTCTTATTCAAAACAGCGCCTACACAAACAAGTCAGACAGTGAAGGCACCCTCTATGAGCACGAAGCTGGGATTCCCCGCCCCTCCTGCAGAATTTGCATCCACTGTGAGGTAACCTGGACAATCAGGACTTTTTCCTGTCAGGGGACAGGCACCCATCAGGCCAGAGGGCAGGCTGGGGGCTGAGGATGGTAAGGATATTCAAAGCATGCATTGCCTGTTTCTCACTGATTCAAGAGATCTAAAACTTGCAAACAGTAACAGTGCACATATTCTCCCAAGAACCAGTTGTTGTCTACTCCCAATTTCTCTGAAGTGTGTTAACGAAGATAAGCTTTGCTTTAATTTTAGACTGTAGAGTCGCCTCGCACAGTGTGGCCACTCAGAATTTAGGTAAGTCTTCAGGTTCTGCTGGCAAAGCTCAGCACAGCCAGCAGGAATAAACCAGGAAGGAAAAGGATCTTGGGCAAAGGTGGAAGACAGCCCCAGCAGGAGGTCCTCAAGAGAAAAATCAAGAGATGTGTGCACGAGGTGATGTTGTTGGGGACTGAAACTCCCTTGTCAGGTTTAAGTATGTTATTATCTTGCATCTTTGCAAGGAAGTTGCACATCATGTCCTCTAAGCTGCCTCTCCCCTCAACAATTACTGTATCTTCATGAACAGCTGGAAAAATCCACAGATTTCTGATTTTTCTCATGGGAAAGTATTTAAAGATTAGATTTAAAGAACATTGTTTGAACTCGACAAAACTTTCACCTCCCACCATATGTTTCTTCCCTTCCACCCTCTATTTATTTTTCACATAATATAACCCTTTCAATATTTTTATATTTTTAGAAAGTTATAAGTGAGCATTGTATAGTTACCACAAACCTAAATCATGAAAACACATAAAATACATTTAGTTAGGAAACAGTTGCACCTTTCAAGAATACTTACGGAAGAACTATTACAAAATGGAAAGTATTGGAAGGATAATACAACACAACTTAATAATTAAATCAAAGATTAATAGCTACTTCAGGTATACTCTAACACATGGCTGATATTGTTTCATGGTAAAATTGAAAAAGATTTTTTTTCCCCCCCGCTTTTACGCTAACAGCTACATGGAAAACAAAAAATTTTAAGTTGAAATTAGTTTTGAAACTATTGAATTTATATATATTTTTTTTACCCAACTTAGTATGATAGAAAAATTGTAAAACTCATTCTGTCTGTATTGCTTCTAATATTTCATCAGAAAACTCTACTGTGCTGCCAATAAAGCAGCACTGAAGAAGCTGTCAAATTTCTAATGCAGCTTTTTCACTTTAAGAAACACCAAATTGTGGCTTTTTCTCTATCATCTAACTCCATTATTTTTGTATAACAGATGTTTGTTAGTGTTCTTCAAATGCATTCTGTGCTGAGCCCTGCCTTCAATTAAATATTCAAAGACACTGTTAAGATCATCCAGTCAGATCTCTTCTGTGGTCTGGGCCATATAATTTCAGTTATTCCTGCACTGAGCCAAATAACGTGTGTTTGTGGCTGCCTCGTCTCTTCTCGCCGGAGAGAAAGTGTATTTTCCTTTCTTTTCCAGTAATATCCTGATTAATATATCTTCCCCCCTCAAGTTTGGTTTTCATTGTGACATATCATTTTGCTTCAGTAGGTAAACATATAAAATGTATATCCAAAGTCAGGTTTGAAAGCCAGTGTAACAACTGACCTATTACAAACAATGGGTCTTCTATAGTGGGTAGCTTTGCCAGGATTAGTGTGTTTCGATGAGATAATCAACTATGCATTTTGTGACCAGCTCACTCACATCCTGGCAAAATGATCTTGCTGGGAGGCAGACTGCATGCTTCACTACCAGGAAATGGACAATGACAGATAGTCTGCATTTCCATTTACACGTATCCTTAATTGTTGTCACTGAAAAAGACGTGCCAGATACTGACACAACAGATCATTCAAAATAAGTTATGTATTCATGTTAAGCGTTATTTATCTAGACTGCAAAGGAAAACAAATATTGCTCTTTCTCCCCCCCTTCCTAATTAGCCGATTGTTTCAAATGCTTTTTGTTAGGGATTCAGCAATTTATGTTCTTTAAGCTTGTCATAAAGATAACACTTATTATGAACTATGCTAAGAATACAGTCCTAATTCAGCTTCCTTTCTTTTCTGGCTCCACCATAATGAAGATGTTTGCAGGATTCATTTATTTGATTCTGTCCAGGGAACCTCATGAAATGTATTTAAAAATAAACACAATAAAACACCCTTGCTCAAAACATTACTGGCATTTTTTTTGTGTGACATCCTAATAACAGTGATATGGAGCACTGTTAAAATTTGGTATAAGAAAAAAAAAGCTGCATTAACAGATAGGAAATTGGAAAAGAATAGTCTAGCTAACGCAATTAAAGAAAAGCTGAAAATTATAGTATAAAACAACCTCATTAAGACAGCTTTTAAAAGGTAAACAAAAGAAACCCCCAAATCCCTCAAGATTAGAGACAATAAAAGTAACTCCTTAAAAACAACTGCATAATGAAAGATAGCCATTACTAATACTGGAGACCTTCTGAATAAAAATAGTGTAGAATGTTGTTGTTGTTATTGTTAATAAAAAGAATTCTGGTTTTAATTTCCTAAGTCAAAATCACTCATCTTGACCACATCATGAAGTGCACAAGGACTTCCTCAGTGAGGGAGAGGAGCTGCTTTGGGTTCCCAGATACCAACTCTAATCATCCACTCTGCCCTCTTCAAATTTCTCAGTGGCCACAGTGTCATCAAAAGCAGAAATTAAACAGATCTACCAAAGGTCCTAAACTAGACAAGTCTCACCAGCCCGAAGACAGTTTTAAACTGGCTGTATATAATTCATGGAGCATAACACAGCAACATGATGTACAGAACAGACCTGCTCTGTACTTATCAAAGTCAGTTAAAAAAAAAAATAAATCTCACTGCTTTGATAAATATAATCTAGTTTCAATACATATTTGCCACAGTTCTGATTTTATACTATATTTTGTGGGTAACATCTCTTTTCATGACAATCAGTGAAACAGCCTATTTCCACAATTCCTTACAGCCCAGCAGGCAGGCCTACCTCTACAGCCCCGTTAATTATGAATCCTTTCTGTGATGCTAATAGATTATTCCACTTTGAATGAGCATCCAAAATTATTTAGTAACACCTTGTTTAATATGACAGTTTTGTGATTTTACGTATGAAATAATTTGCTTTAAAAAGTGTAAAAAAATAAAAGAGCTTTCACTTGTGCCATCAGTGCTTTTACCAGCAACACTGGGAGCAAGTCATTAATTTTTGGGGATTTTTTTGGACAATTCAGCTGACATCAGCTTACCTATATTTCCACCAGGTCAGTACACACAGGTCCTATGGATGGGACGACAGATGGCCCTACAAATCAATTTTGCATATATGCAATATAAACACAGTCAGTGTCAGCCCATAGCAGGTTCCATGCCTGAATAAGTAAATTGTTTTCCATCTTTGGTGAAAACAGAATGCAGCTTAAATCTGGTTTGGTTTTTATTCCCACTGGTTTTAGTTTTGACTGTAAAAATCCTTATTCCTTCACCGTATTATATGGCCTGACTTCAGAAATTATTAGTACCTACTCATTCCTCAATCTTCCAAAAACCATATTTCTTACAAAAGGATTCAGACATCTAACTCCATACAGGAACATTCTTGTTAATGCATCAGCCAACTCCAAAAACAACAGCTTCCATAATGGACCATTACACTGGCTAGTCCGGTTTCTGCTTTATTGGCATAAAGCTGATTGTGGCCCATTCCACACTACCTGGAAAACAGATAAGTTCACTTCGTAAGCATTTAAACTGCATTGCATGGCAGAATGTGAGGTTTGTAATTGGAAGGAAAATTGTTAGAGAAATGAATAATATAATAGCACTAACATAAAAGTACAAGGCTCAGACTAGAGACTGCTGCACTCTAATAGCCATATAGATGAATTTTGTTCTCCTGTCACTTAGCAATCCCATTTCAGTGAAAGATGTGGGAATTAAACCCTCTTGAAAACCAAGCCATTAACCCTTGCCTCAGTTTACCCAGTTGCAGTGTCTTATGGTAAAATATAGATGTATTTTACAACAAGAGGGCATTGAAGAATTCCCTCTTTTTCTTCTATTATTCTCTTCTAGTATTAGAGAAAAAGCTTTTGTAGAGTACTCAAACATACTCTAGGAACAGATAAAGGACTCCCTAAATTGGTCTAGACAAACTTATTGCTTCCAGCTTATTGACTCTTTTCAAGTGGCTTCAATTTCCTGTGCCATTTCAGGAGTAACCTAGGGAAAGAATGATGAATTGGTTGAACCATATCCCTGGCACACCTATGTCATTGAACATTTGATACCAGGGGGTCCCTAAACTGTTCAGATGAAGTATCTTTAGAACGCTAAGGACAGGCCAGCTTATATTTACTCATTAATGTAACTGGGTATTTCCTGATATCACAAACACCATCAAATAAGTTAATGATACTAAAATTCAGTGGGAATTGCCTGTTATCCATTTACTGGTCTGCATAAAGATCATTAGGACATGCTAGCAAAGGATGAAGGTCAGTGGACAGATTTGCATCTACCCACCTTTCTAGAACCATTAGATCAAAACTTGCTACACATAAACAACTTCACTGGCAAAGAGGAAAATCCTTTGCACTTCCATTGCACTCACAACAGAAACATAAGAATCTTTGACATAAGAATCTTCATTTCTACCACAGCCCCTCTTGATCCACTGAGCTAAAACAGATTGCAGGACACAATCATCACACGCCCCTTTTTCTAACAGGTTGCCATGAAGGCCAATTAATGGCATATTATAGCAGGCCTGATATTCCACTTAGCAAACAGCTGCATTCTGACTAGAATATAGTTATGATATTAATATAATTACATGTTCTATATATAATAGGCATTGTAGAACATATAATAACATAATAGTGCCACAAAACCCAGTCTGAAGTAAAAGTCCTGAAACTCTGTACAGCTATTTCTTATTTTCTAAGCCTGATTTTCTCACTGTTCTGGCTCCCTCCATCACGTTGAGGTAAAAAGCAACACTCACCCAGGCAAGGTCACAAGAGTCCTCTATGAGAAAATGGTGCACCCCAACCTGAATCACACCTGGCGAACTGGATGCAATCCTCCATCGGAACCGGACAACTCTCCACCAGCTCAAGGGCAGAAAGCAGCAGAGAGGTGCCTCCAGACTCCTCAAACATGAGCTTGCTATCTCTGCAACACTCTCAGGCTGACTACATTAGAAACAAGAGAACAACTCCACGAAATAAACTCTCATGTAATTCCCCACATCATTACTGATGGACTAACCAAGTCGTCTAAAAGAATTCCCCCCCCATTCATTGAGCTTTGCGTAAAATATTCAGCCCTCGCGGTGCAAGAACAATACAAATGGATAATCAGGGGTATTGATTTCATAATGATTAATGGATATTGTACAGTATCTTTTTGCACTCTGCTTTCCTTACACAGCCAAGGCTTCCACTAACGTCACGGGGAGTTTCTCGAGTGAAGAGTGCTGGGCTAGGTAATTGTTTTTGCACTTAAGGGCATCTTGCTCCGTTTGTTTTGTGCATAATAAAAGCTCATACTTGTACAGTAATTTAGCATTTCTGAATAAACAGAAATTGTGATTCATAATTCTCTATCTTCTTGTCCTCATTTCTTAAAAAAAAAAAAAAAAAAAAAGAAAAAATTGAGTCACTGTTGTTTAATCCGATAATTATGCAAACACTAAATCTTACACTGGAGGAGAAAATGTTAACACATATTGAAAAACCAAAATGCGTAGAGCTATAATCTGTATGATAAAATGCATTACTCTGTTTAAAAGGATTGTTTTACAGAAGCAATTAACAATCAGCAATCATACAGTTCAGCCCGGTGTTTTGATGCCATCTGTTGGAGTAAGTCTTCACATTCCCCCGAATGAAGCTATAATTTTCCGTTTATGATTTCATTAGATGCATAGAGTGTAACAGCCACAAAAAGAAAGAGGATTTCACCAAACACTTTCATTTTAAAAAGAGCTGCTCTAAACATTTCTGTTTGACACAAATCTTCTCCTAAGAGGACAGGAAGTTGGTAAATTTGCAGTCATTCCCAGAACTCAGTAACACATTCTAGTGTTTAAAGAAATGTTTTGGAAGCTTTATTTCCTATTAGCAAATTTATGAAAAATTTATATTATAAACATGACACATTCCATTTCACCGGAAAAACTGCAGTAAAAAGCATTCAGAAAAAAAAGAAAAGGGTATTTTTAGTCCTTTCCAAAAACTAGTGATTTTTTTCCCAATGGAACAAAGTTATTTTACATGTCTCCCAAAAATACATTTGCCCATTTTATTAATCCATTAAATACTTGATTAAATCTTTGGGGGATTTTTTAATACACTAGGGGGAGCTCGATCACTACATTGTACACAAACAATTAGCTCAAACAAAGTTTAACTCTCTAAGAAGGTCTTCTAAAAATAGCCTTATAAACAGCTCTAGCTGATAAACACACATATTTCTATATGACAGGACTGAAACAAAAGGCTCACAATATACCAGAGAATATTAAGCAAATAATAGAAGTCATACAAATAAAGTAAAATTACCCTTAGTAATTTTCATTATTATATTGTTATTATTATATAGATTGCTCTAGTGTATCCAAAGAGAAAAAAAAAATCAAACACAAACAAACAAAAAACCACAACACCTCAAAACCAACCTAAAATAATCCTGTTTTTCCTCCTAGTACCACACATCATGCTGATTCACCTTTATAATGCTGGTCCTTATACTATTTATTCAACAATAGCATAAGCAATGCTGCTACTCTGAATACTTAACTATTAAATTTTTCTTCTGAATTATTACTCACCAATTACACAGAACATTTTGCTTAAAGCAGAAGGAATAACTTCTGATTTTACTTATCGTGTGCCTACAAGTTTTAACCTTCTAAAATGAACCAATTTGTAATTTTTTTTCCCTTTTTTAAAAGACTTTATTCAGTTTACTCTGATAGCAGGAAAACTTCATTCCTAAAAAGAAAAAAAAAAAAAAAAAAAAAAAGACTTGACCTGGTAAATCATGATTTTAATTGTTGATTCCTTTCAAGTATTGTGGTGAAAATTGCCCACTCAGCTGCAGCTTTCAAAATCAAGAACAGACTACTGTACATGGCTGGACAGTCTTCCAAAAAAACCCACTGGTCCCACCACCCCAATTCCACAGGTGCCAACTAAATGTCCATACTTCAATTTTTTCTCAAGAATACTTTTTCCAAGAACTGGGTATTTGACAGAAGTGCATTCTTTTAAATAAAGGAGTGCATTTTAGTCCTAAAAAGATTGGTAAAGGTAAGCAACAGTATTGATCTTAATAACCACCACTTAATGTTACTATTTTACTACTTCTTTTGCATCTCCTACTCTCTATTCACTACCTTTTTTCTTTTTTTTTTTACTACACCCCTCACCAGGACATCACATCATCGCTATTTCCAGTTAAACCTCCAGTTGAAACTCCTAGACGTTGCTTTTAAAGTTTATTATAAAAATTATTATTTAAAGACACTGGAGGGAAAAGGGTGAAAAGGTCACACAGACTGAGGTCCATTCAGTCTGGTCTGGCTTGGCCATCCCAGGGCTGTGATGACAGAACCAGGAGTAGAAAGAGGATTATTAAGTGTTTATTCAACAGGTGCTGCCTCCAGCTTAGACGTAATGTTTTACCTGGTTGATTTCTTTACAAACCAAGATTCAACTCTGACATGAACAGCAACATGTATCTCAAAATATCAGCCTTGAAAGCGAATGAAAAGTAGATTTGATCTCATCTGTGTCATCCAGAAACAAATCTGATGTGACACAGCAAGATGCTGGGAATATTCAAGAAGTAATACAGCATTTTACTGATGAATATGAATCAACACCTATGAAAGAAGGAAACTGTGGAACTCTTAAAAGTTTCCCTGGATAACACTTGTCCATTGCCCCCATGGTGTATTAGGTTGACAGTTGCAGAAATATTTGCAGTAGAAAGTACCTTGAATTCTTTTGGAAACATATTAAAAAATGCTACTACCAGTACTTTTCCCAAACTGCAAATACTCTACATGCATATACAGCAAACAACACATATGTATTTTACTTTCATTGCTGTCCTGTCCTCACTCTGCACTACAAGAAACTTGTCCAACAGTCCACAGGATAAACACCTACACTTTATTAAATTAAAAAGTTAGAAATTTTGACAGAAAATCGGTGCTGATGACAAAGGCGTAAAGAGGCAAATATTACTTGAGTTGAACTGCCAATATTTTTCCCTCTGCTTATACTCTACTGCAAAAGGAAATGTTTCTAATTTCAAGAGATCTAGTGATTGACTGGTTGAACCTATCACCTTTCATTACTAAAAAAGGACAAGGTAATTTTCATGTTTTAATTCATTCGCAAAAATAAGAAGTTATTCAGTATATATAAGCACACAGACAGCAGGCAGTAATGGCAACCTCATGAGATTTTTTTTTTTTAGAACAAAATACAAACCAAATAAAAGCTGGTCCTACACTGAAATGATTCCAGGGATTCATAGTTCTACAAATCACTGGAGAAACTAATTGCACAAGTGTTACTGCTAGAAGGTTTTATTGAGTGGATAGTATATCTCACCAAGAAATGTTTCAGGCATGTTCTACTTCTGTGAAAGACCAAACATTGTATGGAGGCAAATACTGTCCATCTCAACTGTTTATACTGCCCAGCCACTAAGAGGAGTTTTGCAACTAAAACAGTTTAAGTTCTTTGATGAAACAAAGTTTTCAGTCTCTAGAATTAAGAACTCACAGACCAAGAATGATGAAGACCATATGATTACAAAAGGTATTGCAAGCAGACTTTTGAAGTGATGTATATAAAAATCACTATTTTAAAAGATATTTTGACTGTGGCCTGAATTTCAGTTTGATTTGGAACAATGGTCTGTCCACCATCCTTTACCAACAGTAACTCTTGGCTATCAGTAACCTTTTCCCACACAGCCTGTCACATACAAAGTTACAGCTTGACTTTTGGGGATGGGAGAAAGAGAAATTAAAAGATCAAACTTTTAAAAATCTCATATCGTGAGCCAAGTTTTTAAAAATCCCCAAAACCACAAAACAGAACTGTATAAAGCATTTCAATAAAATTCATGCTAAGATCATGAAATAAATGCCGTAATAATTCCTTACACTGTTTGCTGATATATCTAAAGTTTGTTCTTGGTGCCTTTTCCTCAGTGTTACACCAGATCATGTTTTGCTGCTTATTTAATATTAATTTTAAGTACTTGGAAGAAAATGCTTCCAGGAACACAGCCCTACAATTTCATTCCTATCCCAGGGAAACTACTATTTTGAGATAAAAGTGGTATCTATCTCACAATGACTCCCTGTACAAGATGAAAAGTTTTGTCCCAGTTTACAAACTTCTACCAAAATGCTTTAATTTCCGGATTTTCCTCTGGATTTCTTGGTTAGCAATGAGGTGAATAGGAACAGCTGCTCACTGGGAAGAGCATTGCAAATGCCTTCCCAGAGATACTGCATTTCATGGCAACTCATGTCAAATTAAACACAGTCATATGGTGCATTGCCCCAGTGAAATACCTGTAGTTTTTAAGTTCTTGTTCATAGTTTACAAGTTCTTGTGAACAGAAAGATGGTAAACAATGGGCATAGACAGTCAAAGCTACTCACAGGTGCTATAAAGGTAAAGGTAGGAAAAATATCCTGCACAGTAAATAGCATTTCACTGAGATGTGAAGGAGGAAAGTACAAACTTCAGGTGAGCAGCAGCTGCTGCATTCTCTCCTCTTTTCCCAAGTTCTGTTTGAGAAGTAGAAAAAGCAGAGAAAGCAGATATGCTCTGTCATTAGACCCTACATACTGAAACATTTAAGCCTATAAACAAATCTCCCGCATGTAATGAAAAAAAAAATAAATAATGTAACATGAGCTACCTCTAGGCTACGTGTGTGGACCATAAGAAGCACATTTACTGTGTACCAGTAGCAGTGCACATAAGCACTTTTGGCTACCAAAGGAGGAAGAAAAAGTGCATGACTACTGCCACAACAGGCATCATGTAATCAATACGTTCTGAGTAGAGGCATATTATCTTCAAAGGCAGTGCTTGATGATCAAAAGACCACCAAATTTGAATTAACCTCCAATGAAAGTCACAGGTGTGGCACTTGCTTCTCTTCCTGTTGCTCTCATCCCAGACAGCTCCTAAATGACGGCAATGGGTTTACTCTGGCAAAAGAACTTTCCAAAAAAATTCACTTGTCAGATGAAGATTCTGATGATTTTTACCAATTGAAGCAAAAGTGACAAGAAAAATAAAGAGATTTAACATTCCCTTAAAAAAAAAAGAGATAAACTGCTTAAAAAGTTTCACAGATTTTAGCACCAAATCATACTACAGCATCCTGAAGTTTCAACAAGACTAGTCATTTGATCTTTTCTTAAAATTGTAACAATTCTTTACTAATTAGTAGTTGGCTGGATTCAGTAACTATTATGATAGTCTTTTCCACCCATTAGAGCATGTGCTGGATGAGGGGAAGTGGACAAGTGAGTGGACAAGTGAGTTCTTCCCATAACCTACATCATAAATATCTACAGGAACACCTCCTTATTCTGACATAGGTGATAGATAATGGTCTCTAATCTTAGTTGAAAGCAAAAATCCCAATTTCACTTCCAAAATGTTTTAGCAATCACTTTAAACAGTTTGTATTACCCTGTCCCACAACTTATTTTGCAGATTAAGCCTGTTATAACTAAGCTGAGAGAAGGCAATGGGGTTTTATTCCTTACATGAACTTTGTGGAGCATTACAGTGTAATAATCCAAACTCACCACAGAGCTTATTGTTTTGACTACCAAATATCCCTGTCTGGCAGAATCAGTCCATCAGTGGGACCTTAGGTATATAAATATATGACCAAGTCTTATAGCTGGCTTTAATTTATCTGGGGAATCTCTTATTAACAGTATATGAACAAACTTTTAAGAGGATAGAAAGGAGAGTCTGAATTTCAGAAATTGTTCAACAAAATAGCTCTGACAGTTAGAGGAATAAATTCTATTGGTGTGTGATTCCACCACTGAGTAGCTTCTACCATTAGCATCATCTACTATTAATCATCTTAAGTATCACCAAATATCTACATCAGCTGAGAGTAAAATAGGTCAGATGCCTAAATCTGGTCCATGGCAGATACTCATCAGCATAAAGAAACCTGCTCCATGACTGCATATTAATGACATTCTATGTTCATGAATGACTTCAAAATCAGAAAGATGCAAATCAAGGTGCAATTTGCAGAAGTCAGCTTTTCTATTATTTCTTCTTTGTTTTTTTTTTTTTTTATTATTATTTTTTCTTGTTTTTTTTTTTTATTTTTTAGGACATACCCTCTCAAGGGTAAATCTGCACAAGAAATTGCATTTCAATTTTAGTAGACTCAGTATCTCCTATCAGTGCAGAATTCATCGAAAATTGTTACAAAAGAAAACGTGTTTATGATCTACTGAAAATATAAGAACTCAATTTTAATGGTGACTACACTAGACAAAAAAGAACCTTGAAATCAAACTCCTAAATTTCATTTAAGGACTTCTAAGATTATAACCACTCACATGTACAGTCTTGAAAAAAATCAAGCAAATACACGCAGTGAAATAACCATGAAAGTATTGCCAAAAGTGAAATTTTAACCAAAGGCATGTGTAATAGCTTTATCTTTTGACTCTTTGCTGAAATACCTCAGAAACATGAGCGATCAGTTATTCCCCATACAGGAAATAACAGGTTAGGTACTTGTTGAACAAAAAACATAATCTGCCTTGTGTGTTCTTAGTTTATTGATAAACAAGACAACAAACATGGCCATAGAATTCCTAAATTTCACATAACAGGAAATATCTGCATCAAGCAATTTCAGTTCCATTCAGTATTTCAAATGATTTTAAATTCTGCTTGTTAACAAGATGACTCAACTCCACAAAGAATGGAAGAATGCCATTTACCTTAGCTTTCTTTTCTACTAGCAGAAACAAAATCTGATCTAACTTATTTTCCTTAGCCTCTTTAAACAGTCAATCTTTTCCTTGAAAACTTTATGGATAACAAACAGCCCCATTTAGCAGCTAAAATAAAAGAATATGTCAGTAAACATAAAATCTACCATACTCCGAGAAGAACTAATGCAGACAAGATGCAGGCATTGCAATTAAAGCAACAGCAAAAATAATCTTTGGACACTTTGTGTTCAGGGTAGAGGGGACAAAGTCTTCTCTCAGATACACACAGCATTGGCTTCCAACAGCATTTGGTGATCACTGGTCTAAGCAATGACAGAACATGGCACTGAAATTACATCCTTGCTTTTGGAACACAAGCAAGTCATAACACACTTTTCAGCTGGACTTGCAGCTCAAACATCATCTGGCTCCCTCTCACAAGGTTCCCGGGAAAAAAAACGGACCAAATAGAAGTCTCATAAAACACATCATATCCATTCATTAAAAGGCTCAACTGAGACATTCCTCAAGCTTTTAATTTTGGTAAGAACATAACTAAGCTTAAAATACAAGTCTCTTATTTGCCCAGCATTCAGGAGGCCGAATAACGAATGGATGTCGTCCCTTCCTCAAATGCACACAGAATTCATGCTGCAAGACAGTAGGGCTACCACGGTATATCACCATTTTATTCACTCTTTAAAACATGAATATTTAAACAGAAGACATTTTTTCCCCATGCAGAAGCCTAAATAGAAGCTCTTATCTGAAATAGTAAAAGCTGTTATTTTTTTTTTCAAGAGGTTTTAGACTGTATAGAGATAGTTACATACACAGGCATCTCAAATGAGAGGGCACCATACATACATGTAATTGGTTGCCTTTTCTTTTTCCTCGGCAGTCTGTACAAAACGTGAAAATGTGCCTGCTCCTGACTAGCCATTAAAAGGCAGTGGTTGCACCATACTGTGATTTGGGGAGCTGAAGAAAATAGCCAGAACTGACTGATATCTGATAAACAGTAACAGGAGTCAGTTTATTGCACCAATCGTTAAATAATGGTGCTGATTATAAGGCTGCTAACTGCAGATGCTGTAATTGTCTGTCATAAATCTTAGTCATTTGTGACAGGAGCACAATGAAAGAGAGCATCTGCTTGAGGGCAAATGACTTCTGATAAATATCAGCTCTGCTAAAATGTACTTGGATGTGTCTCAATATTTTGGAGAGCCATTCATGTTGCTTCCACAAATGTGAAGTTATTATTGGTTTGTATTGATTTTGCCACCTTGGGTTTTTTTTTTTTTCCCTTTTTAAAGAGACAGTCAGAGAGTGACTCAAGGTTGAGTTGAATTGAATCTCAGCTCTTTATCTGATCTACTCATTCCTCTCAAATGCATGTTTGAGTGGGGGAAAAAAAATAATTGCACTTTTTCAGAAGATTGCTGTGCAGAAACACAGCCTGGAAAATTCAATATGTAGTTCAGGTTTTTATTTTCTCTCTTAAAGCAACTTCTTACTGAAGGAAGAGAAACACTTTAAAGATTTTTTTTTTTTTTTTACATAATATTTTAAAAGGATTTAAAGTTGTTGAAGTAAGAGTCAATTAAGCTATTTCTGGAGAATAATAAAATACAAATTCAAAAATTAATATCCAAAATTAATTTTTTTGTTTTCAGAATAATTTGCAACATTTTAGTTTCCTGTCCAACCTATAACAATACAACAAAGCCACATAAGTTCTTCTACCCTCTCCCTTACTGAACAGTTCTTTAGTTTCTAATCTTATAAATGCTTATCATTCAGCAGGCTATTGGAGTCTAATTTCACCATCACTGAAAGTGGTGCATGCACCTATTAATATTTAAATATGTATTTCTTGGTAATATTCTTAACACATCACCAAATATTTTCACAAGTATAGGCAGTAAATCTGAAATTTAAAATTGAAAATTCTACCGGTAACTAACTATAAGAATAGACAATGGCTTTCTCTTCCAGCAATCCCTTGTTTAAGTCAATAATTGGTGCTTGAACTTCGCAACAAATTAATTGGATTCTACTGACAGTTGTTTCCTTCACTGCACAATTGCACTTGTTGCCAAAACAGGTGCAACTCACAGGTTACATCTGCAAAACCTGCTGGAGCAAATCAGTTGCAGACACCTGAAAGGAGCCCAACCCACATCATTTATAGGCCAGGGCATCACCTTGAGGTTACACAGTGCTTGGTGTAAAGAATAAAGCTGAAAAGCACAAATGCAGTGAAAAAGACTATTTTCTACTCTTTGAATAACTTTAATAGGGGTTAAAGACAAATATAGCCTAGGACCCTATCTGATCACCCAACCTGTGTCATTGGTGAGGTTCAGGCTTGGAGGTTTGCAGCAGAACCTCCATCACTTGATCCAATAAAGTGGCAACAGGACCATCACCACCACCTCTCATGTGACCCAGCAACTGCAAACTAGTTAAAGGTCACAAAGGGCAGAGGACCCCAGATGATGTCTCTTGCCCAGAGATAAATGGGAAATTTTTCACCTGCATAATAAATGAATTAAAAAAAATAAATTAAAAAACCCTAAACAACAAAATAAAGGGCAATGAGCAGGCAAACAATTTTCATAGCAGTCTGATGTGAGCAGTAGCAGTTCATGAAGGTATGTGATAAGGGCCACACTCTTTGTAATATCCAAAGAAATGAGGTTACTAAAGTTAGTGGGCCAAAAATCCCTAATTGGAGTGTCATGGAGGACTTTTACAGTACCAAGTCAATGAGCAATAAAATGGCCAATGAAAGTAATTACTGATAAAAGTTAAGATACAGTTGTGAAGACCAAACACTCTCCTTTCATCTGCGCATACAGAGGTTCCCAAGGGGCTACTGCCATTAGGTCATAGAAGGAATTCTTTTATGAAAACACCAGCCTAATACTCACTTGCAGTCAAAAAAGTCATCTAAACATTGTGAATATTTTCAGAAAGAGAAAAAATTAGGAAATCACATGGTGTTTCTGTATCTTCACTACTTAATGCAGTTCTTTGCTTTTCTTCCCCAAATTATGTAATAGAAACAGCAAAGATGTAAAGAAGACAACAAAGATTGTCAGGTCTGGACAGGAATCTAGAGATGAGGGATATAAAAAAGCTACAAAATCATTTTTACAAAATATGTGATGCAGCATAAAAATCCATTGAAGGTTACTGAAAAAACCCTGGAAGCCAAGGAAGTAGTTTGAAGTAGTATTATGGTGTGAGTGCCTTGTTCTTACATTCTGTCTTGGGTCACTGTCAGAAATAGGATACTGAGTCAAAAGGACTCTGGGTACCGATGAACTTGATAAAAAAAGAGGTTTATAGTGAATGATGATTTTGATTAATCTATTAGTCAAAAGGAATCCCTCCTCATGTTAAGGTTGCACATGAACACAAAGGAAATCAAATATTTTTAAAAAAAATTGTTTTAATGGCTTGTTGTATTTTGTCCTCAAGGAACATTTTCATCCTCTAAGTCATCTTTAAAGATCTATTAGTCACAAATTCGCTTTAGAAAAGTTTAATTTGCTTTCTTCCTTGAGTATTTTTTTTCCCCATCACCATTCCTACTTACAATACACCGTTTCAGCTTCCCCCTCCTAGTTCCCAGATAAGAATTTGTAGATGAAGTCCATGATGAATCCTGGATAGGCAACTAGGAAATATATCCAATTAAGAAGGAAACATGATCCATCCTTTCTCTCAGTGAAACAAACCCCCAAACAATCAATAAGAACAAAGAGAGAACCAAAAATCAGCACCCAACTTATTTTTAAGTTCAAATGCGCAGGGATTAGTCCACATTCAACATCTAAATACTTAAAAACACCTTTTATAGATACAGTATTTATTAGAGTTGTTGAAAGGATTATCTTGCCATTGCTCTTGGTTAAAAATCTCTCTTCCAACCTCCTGGCATCAGGTCGTGAAGCTTCAGAAGTGTGAGATTTTTTTTTAAAAAGCTAAGTTGCCTTTCTTTGTCACCTCCTCATTAAGAAAGAACATAATGATTTTATTTCAAATACAATAATTATAGTGCTTGTTTTGATCCTTTAACACTCACTTTTTTCTCTGCAATCAAGAAAGCTGAGATTCAGGCATAAGTGCCAGGGAACCCATTTCCTCCCACCTGAAGTTAAAGACTGAAAGGAAACAACTCTGCTTTCTTGATATTCACTGTCAACCACTGTCAACAGCCCACAGAAGCTCCATTCCAACAGCACCAAGTCATGGCAAAAGCAGCAAACCAAGGAGATTGCACTTCGAGAGGCTGGAGGGTCCAGGTTATGGGTCAAGCATTTGCCGGCAACTTAGGTCACCAAAAGATGCCAAAAGAAGCCAGGTTCAAAGCAAGAAGTTTACCAGAAGGGCTTGTGGTTTCAATCTACATTTCAATTAAACCCGTGCCTCTGTAGGTAGGAATTAGCCACCACTTTTACTATTTTACTACCCTTTTCCCAGGACTTCAGCTTTTGCAGTATAGCACGTCCATCAGCAGTCATTTTCTGACTGTAACCCAACTCAGCAGCAGAACTTTGCAGCACAAATCTTGTTCAAATGTACTCAAGAAAACCACAACAAATAGAGAGAACTAGAGCAAATCATGCTGCTCAGTTAGCCTTGGGGCTAAAGCAGTAACTTAAAGTGTAAGTTTATAACCTCTTAATCAGTTCCAAAAAAAATTCTTCTATTAAAAATTCCTGCCAAGAAGCTGAGGAAAGCAGTATTCAGACTATAACTTGTTCCCAAAGAAGGCTCTGAAAGCTTTCACAAAGCCCACAATGCAGTCACCCAAATGACTTTTCTGTGACAGCTGAACCAGATGCTTTTACTCCCCCCCTTCCCCAAAAATTAATTATCAGTTTATTGGACATTTAAAAAATTTGGAGTTGGGAGGAAATAATTTTTTTTAGTTTTTTGTTTTCAGAAGCAGACCAAAGGAAGTTATTGTTTATGTGACCAGAAATTCACCTTTGTGATGGGTGCACCCCATCACCTCAAATAACTTCTACTAGAAGGTGATTGCATCATATTAATGGATTTTTTGTCAGAAAAATCTGCATGCAAACTAATGTCTTGAAGGAGTAGCTTGGCTGAGTTTCAATTTTAAAATAAAAAAAAAAAAGTCTTAATTTTTAATTACAACTCTTCTTCTCAAACCCACCTATTTTTTTATCAGGTCCACACGAAGAAGTTGTAGCCCCAAAGTTCCTTTAGAATGAGCTCTAAATGAATGTCTGTGCCACAGTCATTTCAAGGCCAATCCATCGCTGTCAGTGGAATGCCAGTGGATCAGCAGGCTGTGCCTGTGAGGACACATGGGCATTCTTGCTGTGAGAGCACAGAGCCTTTCCTGGGGGCACTCAACGGGTTAAAACCACTGCAATATGCATTAAGCACATGATTCAAGTCAGCAGGGTGCCAGTCTAAGATGTCCTCAAAGCCTAATTTGATAGATATTATGCCATATGCTGCTGCAAGTAGTTAGTAATAAAGAAAGTAAAAATTTTATGGATGAGCAAAACAGGAGCTCTTGTGGATGGAGTGTTTTTAAATCAGGTGTATAATTTACGTACCGTCAGACCACATGTAGAGTGCATTACTCAATTGAACTTACGAGCAGATAGGAAGGCAGTTTCTTTTAATAAGCACTTCTTCAACTTATTTGCTCTACAATTACTTGCACCAATTACCAGCAGCTGCTGCCTGTTTGGTGTTTTATCTTAGAAAAGGAGTTACATTAGTTTCTAATCAACAAACCATTCAAGGACTCTTTAAAAATATTTAAATTTAATTTCCCCATTTATTTTGAATTAACTGAAACACTAGATATTTTCATTGTAGTACTTTGATTCTTCTTAGGTGCTTCTCCAAACATAGATTTACTGCTGTAACATTAAATTTAAAATTTCTATAAACCCAAGAATAAAGGCTATAAAATATTTGATACAGGAATGTATATTCACATCAGTAGTGACTTCATTATTGATGTATGGCAGTAAATATACAGGTGGTTTCTACTGTTTTTATAAAACATTAATCTTGCTGTAGAATTCATTATACTCCAACAGACCTTTATGACTTTTCCAAGTCTTTCAAATTTTTATTATTTACCTGTCTGAGTCACACTTAACAGAGCACCAGCTAATGTAGCAACATAGCTATTGCCAGAGAAAGCAATTTTTTAAAAATTAAATGAAGACAGTCTTTTTTTATGAGAAGGAAGTATGTTTTTGTCCTTTATATCTAGATTTTCAAAATTATAGTTCTGGAAATTTCCAAGCAACTTAATGACTCCTGCAGAACACCTTCCTGCAACATGAAAACCAGTGTTTCTCTTGTAATTTTTCTTTCCAAATATCTCAATAGGAGAAAGAGAATAAAATAAATAATTTAAAACTGTAAGTAACAGATGTAGCTTAAAACTAAGATAAACTGTAATACCAGGCTCCAATTTTTTCAAATAGAAATAATAAATAAACCCCCAGGGTGTCTGTGAAGTTATTCCAGCTGAGGCCTTGTCTGAAATGCAGAAGTGCCACCTCTGCTGTGACACAGAGGATTCTACCAACATAGAATAAACTCTCAAGAGAGTTCCTGGTGCTCTATACCTACTCCTACCTATGCCACCTCCCCCCCCAAAAAAACAGAGTTTTTGTTAGGGGCAGGAAACCTATGCATCTCTGGTGTGATTTAAGAGGCTGCAGGGTACAGCTGTTGTTCTGGAAACGGCCCTCCTCATGGCAAATTCCTGGAGACTGCTGCCTTTCCAGGCAGAAAACTCTGTTTGCTACAAAAAAAACTGTCAGAAAAGAATAAATAAATAAATAAAAACCTCACAGCAAAACCAATCAAACTACAACATCATCATGTTTTGCACCTAAGTTCTTATAGCAATCATCACTCTCACTGGGTTTATCTCTTTAGGTACAGGGACATCCTTCGGGCTGTACATGAGCAGCATGCCAGGAAGGCTGAAATCTGAACAGGTGCCTTTGGGATTGGCACCAATGGTGCTCAATCCACTTTAGAGAACACATCAATCACCACAGGAGAGAAATCTTGCAACACAAGCCATCTTTGGGGCAGTTATCACGATTCAAGGTTCAGCACTCAAGAAAGGGAAGATGACAATTCAGTGAGGTATCTCAAATCCTGCATATATTGCATCTGTTTGGAGGAAATGAAGAAAACCCCTCTTTGTTCCTGATTTTCTGAAATTACACGCCAGCACGTGCAAATCCTTCACCTTTGTAAAATAATTAAATCGAGCAGTCTAATTGTTTCTTCTTATTAACTCCTAAAAAATAAATCATCAAGACTGCTAAAAAAGCTGCAGAAAATTCATCGAAAGGGGCCTCAAGATCAATGTCTCATATAATAAAGGAGTTCTCTGTAAATATCAGGGTGCTAAAGCCATTTTCAGAACCCAGTGCCAGAGGTGCCTTCCAGTATACTGGCTCCAAACACAGACTTCAAACTGTAATCATAGAATAAATGAGGTTGCAGGAAACCTTTGGAAGTCATCTGGGCCAACCCTTACTCTCCCCAAAGCAACATCAACTTCAGACTTGGTCTTGAATTGAATTGCACTGAAAATTATTCTGAAACTTCCTAGTGAGCATCACTTGAAAACAGGTGATTAACCAACCTTACATGTCTCAGAAGTTACTACCTGTACACCCTTTCTTCTCATTCTTCTCTAAAATATGCTGAAGCAAGAGCTGGGAATTTTCTAGGATTTTACTGAACACAGATAAATAGTCAGATCTTCTTCATTCTTCTAAAAAGAAAAATCAGTATTTCCCACAGAAGAGGAAGGTCCTAAGAGGAAGGTCCTGACCTCCCTCTACCACAGACTTAGAGTTTACTTTCTCCATCCCACTACTGGTGTATTAAAGCCACCCAAGGTCATAAAAGATTTTGCTATTAAAGTTTAGAAATACATTCATATTTTTATTGCAAATTCTTTTAACTCATGCAGTTAACGTACAAATTATCCACCTTTTAATGTCATCTCTCTCACAGCTGGAAAAAATCTAACCCTCTCAGGACTCAATCAGATATTCACATCAATTTGTGTAATTAACACTAAGCTTACTATCTCTCTTAATTATGACTGCAAACACTTTCTTAAAATAAATCAAACTCGCTGACTTACAAAAACAAAACAAAGATATCTAACACCATTTAAAAATTACTCATATAAATCTTAGAGGAGATGAATTCAAAGCCTCTTAGGCATTTTGAACAGAGAATTTTAAAAAAAGAAGATCCATAAAACCTGAGGTTGACACACCAGAAGGGTCTGCTCAAGGTAGTTGCTTGTGTTCCTTCGAGGTGTGAGGGGTACACCAGCTCACCACGTGTCCCTAATTGATAAGGGATCTTATTCCTGTTTTCCCATGGATATTCCCTACCCCCACCCCAATGTACATGGGGGATTGTACAGCGTTCTTGGGCAAATGCACACAGTTTTCAAATGTTTCTTGAAACAAAGGTGGTCCATCCCATTAGCAAAACTAAGGTTACCACACATACATTTTACTACTCGTAATTTACATCCCACCCCCTCTTCTGAGGATATCTTGAAGAATGACATTATTTAAGCATAAATACATAGTATCCTGCAGAGCACACGCCAGGAATGTAACTCCTGGTGTCTCTGATGCATTGGGGTGCTCAGAAAATTGTAGGAGGATCTTACCCTCTCTCTGGATCACATCTATAGAACATCAACCCCTCGTTATACACAAACCTCAAAGCACATTCATCGTCCTTGGGAATATACATTTACAACGTAATTAATTTCAGACATGTCTACAATTAAAAAGTTACTACTGTTTTGGGGCTATGCTTGTAGAGAACGTGTAGGTTATGTAAACAAAAAGAAAAATACCACTGATGCCACTAATCTCTCACAGCTCTAATGCACTACCTGAGTGTTGGCATCACCTCATTGCACCATATGCCTTTGGTTATTCAAGTACAGATACTCACAGACATAAAATTAACTATACTGTGTTATTCCTCACAGAAAGTTTCTCCAGTTCAAAGCAAGACTGTTAAGTTTAAAATAACTGTATGGTGCAGCCCTATACCTTGCTCTTGAGCATAGACAGCAATTTCTTCCTCTAATTAAGGACCTCATTCTGTGAGCTCTTTACTTGCCATACATCACTATCCAGGCTCAGTAAGCAGGAACATCTGAAACTATAGGGACAGAATCTATTTTCTAGCTTATTTAGAGTATTTTCCTATAGAATATCAAAGGCAAACAAACATTTTTTTTTTTTTTTAATTAAAACCCATTTTTATTACCTCAATCAAGAAACAAAATTCCCACGTGACAGAGGCACTCAAAGGGCAGCCAGAGGGGACTCCTTCCTGCCAAGGTCTTCCCTCTTAGGAAATATAACACAGAAAATGAAGCAGTAGTTGTCCAATGTGTTGCTTACTTTTTTGAGATAGTAAATTTGCTTTTAAAAGATAAAAAAATTTTAATTTCCAATGTAATGAACAGATAAGCATGGTTTAGAAAGAAGCAAAGTCTTAGTGTAGAAAGAGGCAAAGAATTTATATTGTTTGGCAATTCCCAAGTGCCAGAAAATATCTGGAAAATAGAATTTGACATCCTTTGTTTCAGTATTACTCAGCCCTTAAAAAAAGATGGATACAGCAACACTACCTACTCCTTCCATTATCCTAAAATTGGAATATTCACCATGACAGCAATAAAGCTTTACTTACAGCTATTTACACAAATTAGTTGATCTCTTCCTAGACTAAAACATTATCTTTATGGGTCATCTAGTAAGACAAATTTGAAATCTAAAACAGTGGAGTATCCCATTCAATTCTCAGTCATAAGACTTATGATCTGGGTTCCCAGAGGAACAGGAGCTCCCCAGACAAACTCCTAAACCACCAAAAAGATTCCCCAAATTGAGCCTCCAAAAAAGTCCCTACTGCTTAGTACAATAGACACCAGTGCTGAGGCCACATGAGAGAAAAGAGATTGAGAATTTGGTTTTTTTATTTCTCAAAAAATTTGACTTAGGACTTGTAAGATCGAGTGTGCTAGGTCTCATTTAAATAACTTTGCTCTGAAAGAAAACATAGAAAAAATAACAAGATGGATGAACAAAAAGGGAATATCAAACTTGACAAAAGTCCCTGCTTGTTTCTGTCTCCTTCCTACAAGCTCTTTTCAAATGCAGATCTCCAGTTCCTCAAGGACAGAAAAAAACCCAAACGACAACAAAACCCCTCACAGCTTTTGAGGAAGGAAAATATGTTCATGCATGAACCTTGGTTTTACAAAAATAGGAGAAACAGGGTGGTAATTTCTTGCATGGCAAGCACAAATGGTAGATCTACAAGCTGTTGTTCATGTAAGCCCAGCAAGGCTTTAGCCACCTAAGGTGGGCACTGCAGGGTTCATTGCCCTCCAGCCATGGGACTAATGGCCACTCTTAAGTTATTTTCAGTATCTGCACTAACCAATACCTAGGGCAGTTCAGGTCTACTTTGTAAACATAAGGAAATTAAATTAATCTGAACTTAAGCAGACTTCAGCACTCGGTTAAATTTGAGTTGATGCTTCTAACCATTGATTTTTTTTTTTCCCCCCCCATAACAACACACCTCTTCTTTTTAAGCACACATCTGTGATTCTTCTCATTGCTGGAGTCAACGTGCACTGCATATAATGTGTTGTAAAACAGGCAGTGCATCATTATCACCTCCTACTCAGAGCCATTTTAACCATAATCTCAGTATTTTGGTAGCTCAGCTAATTAACAAAATACTACCACTGTAAAGATGAGATTGTCATGTTATTTCAAGTGAGTTTTAACAGTCTTTGAAGAATAACTACTAAATTTGTTAACAGTTTGTATTATTTTTAAGAAAAAAAAATTATATATCTTTTTAAAAGTCTGAAAGCTGAGAAGATGTAGTTTGATTAAAAACTGCATTTACTTTTCTGTAAAGTTGGTTTAAATAGTTTGGTTTGTCTTTTTTTTTTTTTTTTTTTTTTTTTAAATAAAGACTTGGCCATCTCCTTAGACTGTTTGCAATAATTGATTCTGGGTTACACCACCAGCATTTCTGGCATTTCCTGTCCTTACAATTCCAAGTTGTGGCCTCATGGCCTCATTTCAACTACTGTTAAAATCACAAAAGAAATGGCAGATTCTATTATCACATTACATGTACACTGAAAGATAAATCCAGAGTTAGTCATGCAAAAAGGTTCAAACCCCTACTTGAGAAGTCACCTAAAAAGCAACCATTACAAGAAAGCCTAAGGCAGTTGAGCTACAACGTTTTTGATACCCTCCCAGACGAACCACATCATCATTTCCTCACTGCTCCATGATTCCCATGTTTTCAGACATGAAGAGTGGGTGTAATTCCAATCACAAGCTGTTCAGAACAATTAAATCACTGGGTTTAAGTTTTTATGCACTCACACAGTGCACTGGGTTTTAGCAATGAGAAAAGGAAGAAGGTGGCATTGAAAAGTACTTTCATAAACATCCCTTAAAACCAGCAGAAACATATCCAAACTTACACAACTGATTTAAAGCACCTGTGCCTCCTGTCACTGTATCTGATTAAAACATAAATAGTCTGAAGTAGAACAAAAATCCAAACGTTAAAGAAAACTGAGTACCAAGAATGCAACTGAAAACCTTTGCCTGTGAAATTCAAAATATCCTCCAGTTAATCTATTTTTAACACTGAACTAGGATTTCCTTTCTAACATTGTGTAAAAAAAACGTGATAGCATCAACTGAGCACTGTACTGAGTAGGAAATTTATTATATTTAATCTTTCCAAACATTCATATGCACAAACCAATGAAAAGTAAATTATATGTTAAAAAGCTGGATGTGAAAGAGAATCTCAAAGTAGCTACCAAAGAGATACAGAAGGGAAAGCAGGACACCAAACCACCCAGAACTCTGATGCTGTTGGCAAGAGAGGTGGTGAAAGAACTACACATACTTTTGCAAATCAAAAATTAAATGGAAGTGGTTTTGCAGTCAGTCTTGGAAACAGAACTCCAGGGTCTGCTAAAACTGATAAACACGGAGTCTGGACAGTTCAATGGAATATTAGACTGTTATGGAATAAACAGTATAACAGTTATAATTTATGAATTACTCAACAATTTCCTTCATAAGAACTGCTTTGAGTAACTGGAGGAAATATTCCATGCAACCAAATATACAGCTTCTAGTCAGCAACCAATTCTTTCAAATTTTTACATCAGGTTTTCATACAAGTAGGTTGAAAAAAAGGAGAAAGAAAGTACAGTTGACCCAAGTCTTCACTTGACTTGTACTCTACACATATATATATTGGGACTAACTGGGTATAAAACTGGACTGATGGAAGTGAACTATTGTTACACATAATGCTTTTTCTGGCAGTATTGTAGTATATTGATAAAAGCCCACATACATGATCTACTTATTGATGAAACGTACAGAGGATGACAGTACTGAGAATTCTTTCAAATTAAAATAAAAAAGTAGTTTAATATGGAGCAAAGCATGAAAGGCCTATTCATTTATCACTTTACTTTGTGAAATGTAGTGGAAATGAAAAGCTTAACTAATTTCTATTAAGGAAAAGAAATAACTACACAGTATTTATTTATTTATCCTACAGACTGTTTTGTATTGCAGGATAATTGTAGGATTATCACCACTCTAGGGGCAGGAATGCATTTATATGTTACCATTGCATCAGAGTATTATTGTGTACTGTTCTGCATTAGAAAAGTCTAGCCATCCTACAGCACATTCAGTCAGAAGCTCATTTTTAAAAATACCTTAAATCTCACATGTTGATTTCTCAACCCACTACACACAACTTTTCTCATTTCTTACTCCTGTCTGATTGCAGCAACTTCCTGGAAGGCCGAACTCAGGCACCTGAAGACACAATTCTACTGCTGACTGCAGGGAACATCAGTTAAAGCTTGGACCACAAAAGTCACAGTCATCACACTGAGAGATTCCCTTTTTCCCTTCATCATCACCCTTGCTGATTTACCCTGACACATCTCACAGTTTTCCACGTTGTGTCTGCTTTTGAATCACCAAAAAGTCTAGATTTCTTAGGCCCATTATCACATTTCCAGAATGGGTTCAGGGTCAAGTCTCCTTCCACAGATGACATTTTTCCTGCTTAGAGTTACACAGAATCAGTGTATTCCAGAGTACACTAAAACCAGCACTAGGTAATTCCTTCTAAGTATTTCTTTCTATATTCTGTACCTACAAACAGGGCTTTTCTGGACACAACAGCATTTGTGTTCTTAAGGCAAAATAAATGGCAAGAAGCACAACAGAAAGTCCTCCAAGGACTTCATTGCTGAAGTCTTTATTCAAAACACATCTTGTTGCCAAACCTGCAAAGCAGAAAAGCACTCCACTCCCTGCCTTCACCTCCTCCCCCAAGTTACAGATATTGATTGCAAAGCTGACATTAATAACGCAAAGAATAAAATATTCAAGAAAGAAAGAACTGGAGAGTTAAAAACCTGAGTTTAAAACGTGCCCTAAACTTCTAATAAGGGTAAATAAACAAAAAAATGAGTCTTTAGGAAGCAGACAAAACAAAACACACACAAAAAGAAGGTGGTACTCTACTTCCCCATATAAACAGTACCTGTATACAAATTTGTCTAGGATTAGATCCTGAAAGGATTAAGAAAATCAGTCTCATTATGATGTTTGCAAGTAAAACTTAGTACTGAGTCATAAAACTTACTAAAATTAAGTAAGTTAATACAGATCATTTGTAGAATCCAAGAAACTATACCTTTTTAGATGCAACTTGCAGGTTCCTTCAAGTGCACTTATTACAAATGAAAAGCTTTTGTGTGATTAATTTCTTTTACACTGAGATATCGTAACCCATCTTAGTGTCAAAATCCCCTTGTACGAAACAACTTAGCTTGTAAACTTCACACTGCATGGACAGATTGTTACAGCTGCATTCACTCAACATATACTTAGTCAGAGGTATAGCAACTATAATATACACAGTTGTTCACGGCTTTAGAAGACAGAAAGCTATTTCACGTCTTGCCCATTTTAATTGATCTTTTCTTTTTTTTAAAAAAAAGCCTTGCTGCTAACCTAAAGTTACGAGAATATCAGATTCTGGAACATCCTAATTTTTTCCCTGACATTCTATAACTGCACAAATATTTAATCATATTATTGTGCACCATTACTGAGTTCACAAGTACTGAGATATTCATTTGGGCTACACGTGAACTGCTATTACAGGAAACTTATTTCTACAGCAACCACTTTTTAATGGAGCCTCTGTCTTTCAGTCTTAAAGTTACCTTAAGAAGCTCATTGGGGTTACAGGTAATAAAAAAAAAAAAAAAAAAAAAAAAAAAAAAAAAAAAGAAGAAAAGAAAGAAAGCATCAGCTACATTACCCAGATGCTGCTATTGGAGGTGTAGCTGCCAGGAAAACCACACTTTGCACAGGGACAGAGGCAGAGCTTTGCTCCAGCACTGCCAAGCTGCTGTTCCCCGAGGGTAGGGGTACATCACCCCACAGACTCCCCTGAGAGCAGCCAGCATGAGCAGTGCCCTCACTTCAGCTCCTGAGGTTTGTGACTCCCTTCAGACACAAAACACAGCTCCTTCTCCCATTCCTCCTTCTCAGAACATTTTTGACTAACTTAGCTGAAAAGCTTCAGGACACATTTTCTCCCCATCCTTTGGCAGTTTACCTGTGAAGGCTGCTCGTTTTTAAACTATATTCCTCCCTGCCGAGGTTTGCTGATCACTGCTGGGTGAACAACACCCACCTGACACCTGGGTCTCTGATGCAATTTACCTGTGTAGTCAGGTGCTGCAATCAGGAATGCTGCTTTCCCCTTCCATCTGACAGCTGGAGCTCTTTTATTTACATCACCTGTTCACAAAAACAGGAGCAGGAAAGTTTTCCTTCAAAGACACCCAGGAATACAGGCTAATTCTTAATGTGACTAGCCCTGGTGTGATATATTTATATCAGGGATATAACCCACTATCCTGTTGTGATTGGATTTCAGTCTTCCCAGTAGGACTTTCAGAAAAGCAGTGAGATACTATCCAGTATAAAACAACAGAAAAAATAAAAGCAAAGAAAAGTAATCTGGCTTTATCCTAGGTGTCATCATTCTCCTTAAGAACTTGGTCCATCATATATAAGACATCCTTTAGGAACTCCATAATCAGGACACATCATTTCATATTTTCTGCTACTTAGAAGTGGAAAGACAAAAGTCAGTGCACTCAGAAATATGAACTCGTTGAAAAACTGTACAAATTGCTTTCACCTGTGCCATTCATGCACCACCCTCTCTAAATAAACATAAGTGTCGTAAGTAAAAATATGTTTCTGATATAAACCACAAACAACTTTTATTCTGCCCACCAAAAATATAGGAATTTTGGAGAGGTTTCTTACACTCTGGAATGCTTGTTAAAGCTTACTTAAAGCTGCATTCCTAGAGCAACTCTTAATTTTCCAGTACACACAGGATGAGATAAGGGTTGCAAGATTATTATTGTTCACATGAAAATAAAGGAAAACACCTATATTCTACAATTTTATGTCTCTAGTGACAAATTAATAACTCATCCTGAACACAAAAAGCAGATATCCTTAATATTTAAATACATTCAACTCTGATCTCTCTCCTTAGAGGGCCCCTCAGTCTGAGAGAAGTCTCTTTGGAAGAACTGATACCAATTCCTGAGCTGAGGTACTACAGGAGATGTAAAATAGCTTGTCCTCTTGTAGGCAGATGAAACCTCGCACATTCACACATACTCAAAACTTTCTCCTTAAATTGCTACCTACATCCAGGTTCCTCCTTTTCTGATTAAAAAAAAAAAAAAAAAAAAACAACAAAAAAACAACTAAAAACATTCTGCAGGCCACTTCTTGCCTGCATCAGCAAAATCAAGTTCATCTTCTCCTTAACCCACTTCAAAACCACAGAAATAGCACAATAATTAAACTGGTTTTGCTCACAGTTAGCTTTTAAAATAACACTGCAAATCAGGATGCCAGACAGCAAAGACTACAGCAGGCCATCAACATTTCAGACATTCTCCGAGCAGTAAGATCATTTTGTTGTAACACAGTCACGTCCGCCTGAGCCTCCCTAAGGTAAGGGATATATATTAAACAGTTTAGCAAAACAAACACCTGTGTATTACAAGGAGGAGATTAAAGAAGCACATTCCCTCCTCCAAAATATTTTAACTCTCCCGGAGCTGCGCCTGACTCGGTTTAACTTTGCTCTTGCCAACAGCGACACTTGGTGGCAGCCACTGGAGACACCGCTCAGTTCCGAGGTAAATCTTGGTTCTGCTTCTACTCCAAGTCGTCCGAAATTAAAAATTTCATGCAGAAAGTGCAAATTTTCCGCAACGATACATGATTATTTTTTCCTGCACTCCACGTAAAAAGCAATCATCCACAGTAATAAAAGCACAATTATTTGGGTTTCCAAACATTGTATGTAAATATTGTAGCATTTTTAAAAATAAAATACATAATATCAAAATATTCTTTCCCCACTAGTATTTATCCACTGAAGAAGTTAAGGTGTATTATGTCCCTTTCATGCTGTTTTTAACACACGGAGTTCCATGCTATGTATGGATCTTATGCAAATGCTCTTTGATTTCAAATGAGACTTTGCATACTAAGGAGTCTATTTTCCCATCAATGCAGAAGAGATTTAAGCACATAAGTCCCATTACCATTAATGGGACTCACCCACATAAATCCCCTGCACATTGATAGACCCTCAGGATTTACATTGAAATGGGTCCTTTAGAGCCATTACAATGTCAACCTTTTGCCAGGATTTTGAGTATTAACAATACTAAGCAATACGTGGCAATCCTAATGTGTAAAATCCCAGCAAAAGGCACAACACAGAATGATGTGAACAGAGCAAAAATTTCTTACTCTTCTGCCATTTAAAGATGATCTCTAATTATTCTCCACCTGTCCATATTCCTATTGGTTGTTTTCCATCATTACTTTCCTTATTAAAAATCCTACCTTCTATTTTACATGACTATCCTCTTTCCTTAACAAGCACTGCTCCAAATCTGCTCCGAAGCATTGGGGGGAAAGAAAAAGCAGCTTCCATTTTTCAGCTGAACAACTTTCCTCCCACTAACTTTCCTTTCAGCTTGTTACAATATCTTAACTTCCTTTTCTTTCTCCTTCTTTTTTTTTTTTTTTAAACTGGTAAGCCTACATTATAAATGCAGTAGTATAAACCAGTATTTTAACTGCAGCAAAGCAAGAAATCAGGGAAGAATAATTCCCAAAATACACCACAGTATCAGCCTGTCCCTCAAGGCTATAGTCAAGAAAAGCAAGGTCACCCACAATCCCACGTGTTAAGAACAACCATATATCACCAAACTAAGCTCAGATGCCACTAGAGAAGCAGCATTTATCATCTCCACCCTCAGAAATGCCTGAAACAGCTCTATTTTCTATACACACAAAGGCAGTTCAACTCTTAATTTGGTGCTTAACTTTCCACAGATTCATGTGAGTGCTTTGGGTGTTTAAAAACAGAAATTAGAAACTGAAATATTACTTGACCTACTAGTAACTTAATTGCAGAGCAATCACCTCTATGTAATGACAAGCTCATGTGGCTGTTTGCCCACCCCTTATTGCCACTGTGACGTGATCAAGAAACAAGAGGATATAGTTGATGAACAAGAATATTTATTCTACTTGAAAAAAAAAAACCCAACCTTGGGCTTGATTCTTTAACGTTTAGTTTTAAAATTATATATATAAATATATTTGTGGAGTTGGATTGCACTGCTAATATTTTACCATTCAGCAGCACTAAAAGCACTGAAGTGCTAAGTGACAGACAGCAGAACTCATAAATAGGACCACCAAATCACTCCTGAAAGACTCTCTCCTCAAGTACTAAATGGAAACTCCTACCTGCAGTTATGCAAAACTTAACATCCAGAGAGCTGCCACTGCTTTAGGAAATGTACAATCCCATAAAGAGGACAGAAATGGTGATGCAGACTATAACTATTTTATATTAATAAAGCAAACGATTCTCATTTGACAAGCAGGGATGTTCAGCTCAGGAACCACGCTCTGGGTGACCAGCAGCAGTTCCAGCACACGGCAGCAGCCACTGCTCCCTGGCACGGCTGGACACATCCCTGCTGCAGAGCAACAAACATTCAAAAGGCTCCTGCTACTGTTGCACAAAGAAAATTGTTTTACACTTTAGATTTAGGATCTGCTTTCTGTGTAATACAAAAATGTAAATAAATAAATAAATAAATAAATAAATACAAAGAAAAAGAGAAGAGAGAGCACCAGAGAGCGCACACCAAATACCGGATAAGTAACCATGGTGATTCCTGATCTCACGTACAGGACAGACTATCTACATTGTGTGTGACCTTTTTCTGCTCCACACATGAAGACTCCTCCACTGGCTTCAGCATCAGAGCTATGTTAAGTCATGATTCTTACAGGATCAGGCTCTTAGGATCAGATCTACAAAGGTAATTATATATTTATGAAAATGAGAGTAGAGCATGGAAATATTTTTGTGAATTTAACTCTTGGTGAACAAAACCAAACAAAAAGAATAAAACCCCAAACAAAACCACACCACAGCCGAGTATCATGGTCCAGATCCACGAAAGGACCAAATCTCAGAGAGATTACATGTAATTTAAATGTCATACAACTAAAACCTGCAGAAGAGTTGCCAGCATTTTTTCCTTGAGCTTGACAAATCATCCCTTATTCCTCACAAATCAAATCAGAGTAGAAGATCTTTACTTATTCCACAGTAGGTCTAATAAGGATCCTGTCTAAATATCTTTCTACTTAAATCCCCATGCCAATCAATGGCATGTTCAGAGAGTGGCTAACAAACCTACAGGACAGTCTCTGTACTTTGTGATGGAGTTCAAGACCCTCCTCCACTTTCATTTTAAGGGAAAACACAAGATGGTGCTAGAGGTGGTAATGCTCCTTTTTGCAGTATTTCCATCATTAGAGCCCCATCCAGATTTTGTAAAAGTACTCACTATTTGCTTGAGGAGATTTACACTCTAATATGCCAGATGAAGGGTCTATAATCACCTCGTAATATTCTGGCTGTCAGTACGACCCTTTAAAATTTAAATTGCCCTATTTTGCAAACACATCATGATTCAGCAAATGGGATTCTTTCCATGCCAGGGGAAAGCCCTGGCCTGGGAGGGGCAGATTAGTTCCTGAATCTCATGTGATAATTAATTCCCTGACTGAATACTAACAAGAACAGGTCTGGCCAAAATTGACTTCCAGGACTTGACTCAGTTGTTCTGTATTGTGGCTCAACTAGCCCACAAATTAAAAAAAAAAAAAAACACAAACCTCAATTAAAATAAAAATCCAGCTTATAATGAGTTTTTCTTGCTTTTGTCAAACAGCAATGCTTTTGGAAGAAAACACATAATGGACACTGTCCAGTTCTCCTGCATGAACTGAGCTCTGCATAAGCTCCTAAGTGACCTGCACTTGCAGGCTGTTTGGAGCTTGGAGTCCAAAAAAACATTCTAAATCCTATATTCCATAATGTCTGCCATTCTTCCTGCCCAAAAACAGCTCAATTTCTCCCTTTCCCTATTACCCACCTTTCCCCAGTCTCCAGAATTATATCATTTTTCCCACAGTATTTGTCCCTCCTGGAGCTGCATGGAAACTGCCATTTCAGTCCTCAAGACTCTTCCTCCTCTTGATACTCAAAAGGAGAGAGAGAGAGGACAGAAAGGACAGAGACCAGCATAGACCTGAAAAATTGGAGCAGCCATCCTGAGCTATTAACATTTCTTCTGCTTTCTCCTTGCTTTGCAAATGTATTCAGTTCTTAAATCCTTAGGGGGAAGTGTAGGAGTCTTGTCAACAGGCCTGAAGAGCTGCTACACTCAAGGAAGGAGTAGCCAAAAGCTCTCTTTTGGCTAGTTAAGATTAGAGTGTGCATTGGTCTCATAGTCTGAAATCTCACAGCTTGCTCCAACCTCAGTTAAAATGAGATTAATGAGAGGAATTTTATAGTTAACAGAATGAGTTCTACTGGTTGAAATGACATTGCTCAGGTTCAAATATTTTCACTCATGATAGGATCTCCTGTAATCAGTTGTTTCTGTAGCCATCTTCATTTATCTCTAATGACTGTGTAACAGCAGTAATGTCCATCTCTGCTGTTTTATTTTATGCTTTTTTTCCCCAAAAAGCAACCTTGCTGTGATGACACAGTGACTATATTTAGTTCCTGCTCTGCACTAAAGTATAATGCTGAGCTAAAAGTTTTTCCTTCTCTGTCATTGTGTAATCTATATATAAAACTTAAAATATAGTTTCTTGCCAAAAGGCAGGAGGTGGTGATATTTCTGTAGCTATAGATAGTAGTTACCATGTGCTCAGAATTATACTTGTATTTAAAAAATGACACACATTACTATTGCACAGTGAACTTCTATGATTTACATGTCATCTTCTTAATTTTACAAGTCAAAATACATTTTTAGCTATTGTTCCTCAACAAAAAAAATGTATATTACTAATGCTAAGGTTGTGACTTGAAGTGACAGAAGCCAGGAAAATTCAAAGTTACATCTGACACTGTATCCTTTACTCACACTGCTGGGTTAAGACAAGACAATGGCTGTCTACACTTCCAAGTTCCCAGGCTTTGTTAAATATATATCATAACCCTCAAATTCTTTTTAAAAGCATGTCTCTTCTTCTTTTCTTAAAAAAAGGGATTTTTAAGGCAGGTTTTCTCCTTGATACAGTTTGTAAAACAGTGAAGAAATGGAAGAACAAGCAAGAGATGTTGCTTTAAAATTCAGATATACTTGTCGATGCATATTGCACCACCTTAATGATGCACCAGAAAATCCAGGCTTCCTGTTTCTTCTCAGTCCTTTACTTCTTTGTGACATCCAACAAATGGGACTTACCAACCCCAAACTGTACTGTCAGCAAAGACTTTCCAACACCTCAGGGGGAGCCTGAGATGGGCTCTCCATGGAAGGCAAAGGAAGACTGGATCAGAATTTAGTGCTAGGAGGCTGAGTTCAGTTCATTACTCTCCTCAGATGTTTCCTGATACCCTAAGAAAAAAAAAACCCAAAGTAGTTTTTACATGCAAGGACCCCAAAATAAAATGGGAGGCAGGGCACTGCAAGTATAGGTACTGATAGTGAGGTGCCCAGGTAAAACAGTATGGGGAACCGTAGAGGTAGTTACAAACATATCTAGAACAAAATGCCTGGCTATGAAAAAGTACTATACAGTTTTATATTCTGCTATTTCAAAAAAATCTTGATAATTTATACAATCCACTTATCCATAGCATTTAAGTACTTTTAAAATATTTTATTTATTATCAAAATACTACCAGTATGAGACGAGGTATCAGTCGAAAACAGGTAGACAAAGTGAGTTGCCCATGGCCATTAAGATGTCTGTGGCAGAACAAAAGAAACTTATTTTCTCCATCTTTTGGTCTTCTCATATGAGAAATGCAGCTGGCAAGAAAATAAAATATGAAAGCATTTATGACCTTTCTGATGGACTTTGATTATATCACAAATTTGATCAAAAATCAATCCATTACAGGAGCTACCCAATGAAACTGCAAAGCACTCACACAGAGGGAGCTGATGGAATCAGATTTTTCTAATACACTGTAATCTTTCCCTTCACAAGCAATCCCATAAACACAGCAAGTATTTGCTATCTACAGTTATTATGTAAGTATAATACACATAACCAACCGTAAGTTTGGAATCCATCAATGTATTTTACTGCATTAATATCTCCCAACTTTTACACAATATCCCTTTAAAACTGCTATGTCTAACTCTTTCTTTTAATGGTATGATGTGACAGGTCTTGAGGAATCTGTTCCAACCCAGTAACTCCTACTTTCACTCCCACCCAAACATTCAATCTGTGTATTACAGCTACTTTTCATTTCATAACTTCTCTCTTTCATTTATCTGTAATAGGCTGGATTTACACTGCAAGTTGCTGAAAGCAAGCAAAAAAAAAAAAAAAGATGTTGTGTATTCTGTTTTAAATCAAATGCATTTTAACTTCGCTCTCTGCTACAAGTCCGTTCAGGGTTCACCCTGACTCAACAATATACAAACCAAAATGAGACTCAAGCCCCTTGCCATGCCCATTTCACAGGGGAAAAATTTCCAGGTTACAGTTTCTGTCACTTAATTTTTCCCTGCTCTCAAACACCACAACACTTTCCATGTATTGTGTAATCTTGATAGCTGTTCTACAAAACAGTGTTCAAATTTCCCTCGAGTCCATATTTGCTGCTTCTCACTGACTTGCACTGAAAGCAGGATGCATAACAAAAGTCACACCTACCTGTCAGTTCTAATGGACACCAGAGGGGCTCCACTGCAAAGCTTTTACAAGAGAAGCCTCACAGGGATGTTCAAGCAGAGGAAACGGGAGGTGTTACAGCACAAGAGTTGATGGAACAGACAGAGCTCTCACAAGGATTCGCTCCCTTAAACTGTACAAGAGCATTTTTTGCACAAGGACATTTATGTTTTCTGAATGCAGATATCAGTGAAATTCGACCACATTCATGTTTCTAACTCAAGAAATACCACCATACACTGTCAGATCTATCAACAATGTAATCGTGATGGAACTTAGTCTAATATTCTTAGCCCATTAACTTTTATTTTTGAAACAAAGAATGATAAGAATTCTTAACAAGCATCTTGCTAACCACAAAACGAGCAGCGATGATCTTAATCACTTCACACAGCAAACATAAGTCCTAGAAGTGGACAAATATTTCAAGAGCTCTTCACACAGCTGCACCACCTCCCACTAGATTCAAAAGTATTTTACTGACAGTACAAGATTAGGCTCATGGATCTGCAAAGTTAGGTTAAGAAAATAGTGCCATGTTATAATTAGCCCATTTTCACAATACGCAGAAGGCTTGTATAAAAAGTCTTGATACAAAAAGGCCAGATAAAAAGTGTTTAGTTTGTTACTGCCCATGAAGCTCTCCTTCCTTAATCCCCTAAATTGAAATAGGAGCTTTGATTTTAAGGTTGTCAGTCAGATATTATTTTACTGGTACAATTATTTCTATACACATATGCAAGGCTAAAATAAAAATACTGTTCTGCTTTCACAAATAAAAAGGTACAGAAGCAACTAGAATCTCCAGTCAAGAATTGGGTCTTTACTGCTTATATAAACTGGGTCTTTACTGCATATATAAATAGATGTCTAAGTCATCAATCAGTGGCCTAGAAAGCTCTCAGGTGTACACAGCTGGAAAAAAAGAGAAGACAGTGTAGAAAAGGATATAAAAAAATCAACAAAGTTAAAAAAATATAAGACAGACATTCCTGGAACATCATAACATTCTTCAGTTCAAAATAAAAGAAACATCCCTGTAAATTCCTAGTCCAGAACTTTGATGACTTCAATCCAATTCCACCCATGAATACTTGCACAAAGATTGTTGCAAACAGGAATCTAAGATGTAGTAACATACATAAAGTATATAATGTGCATAAAATACACACTGTACATGGCATACTATTAGCTCAAATCTACTTGTGTTTTTTTTGTCTAATGAGGCTTATCTGACATAGAGAAGGGACTTTACACCACCAGAGTTTGCGCTTGCCCATTACTTAAACTGATATCCTTTGTCTCAGGCTCCAAACATACATTTTATATCATTAGCTGCAACTAACTGTAGTGGAATCCAGCCATAGCTGTCCTGAGCATTAAGGCAGCAATTCATCACTAAGTGCACTCTCTATCACAGAGGAGCTCCACTGTCTCATGCACAGTTACAGAGTTTATTTGCCTAGGAGGCTACTGGAGCTCCTGCCACTTGGGTGGACTTTCCCTGCTGCCTCTCTTAAGCCTGGCTCTTCCTACACAGGGTTAAGAAACAATGCTACACGTCATTTCCATCACAAAACCTCCTTGACCAGGCACAATCTACCACAGGCTCTCCTTGTGACATGGATGTGATAAAGCAATAGCGTGTTGGATCTTTCATCATATAACTCACCCCCACCCAAAATTAACCATAGCTCAACTCAAAATAATTGATTTAAACCACTTTCTTTCAAAACAAGGAGTCAGCATTTGGAAGTGTTTGTTAATAACACTTCAGAGAGCAGACCCTGGACTGCTCAGAAGACAGCAGGGGCAGAGGTGTCATTGTGGCTTGTCTGCACATCATGGCAAAGGGAATGAAATGCTGTTTGGAGCACTAGGTATCCCTGTCAGCAGGATACCCACTGGCAGAATGGGGAATGAATGATATCCAGTGAAGCACACAGTGCTCTGTATGGCTGTTCTAAATATTCCACCTTTCACAGACTGACCACAACAAAACTATTTTACACAGGGTAACATTTTTAAGTAAGATGGAAGGGATGCCCTACAGTTAAAATCAGAAATACCATTAAGGGCCATAAGCACTCGATGCTGAAAAGGACATCCCTCAGTGTTAACATACTGACAATGAATGCATTGCTTCCACTTCCTGAATCAGTTAGAAGGGATCCCAGTGGAGGTCTCAGGTAAAAAGCAATTTAGATGTGTCAAAGCAAGGAGCTTTGCAGCAAACAGTAATTTTACCTCTGAACTCTACTTCAGATCAAGTTTTTTTAAGTGAGTGTTACGAGACATCTTCCTCTTGCAGTTCTGCCCTTACCTGGCAACTTTCTAAGTCTAAGGACGAATTGTCAGAAGATGACAATTTCATGTTGCTTTTGCTATGCCAGAAGTCCTTGAAGAAGGTGAAGTTACAAATATTCCTGTAAGTGTCCCCCCAGGTCTCTTTATTAACCAGGAAAAGTGCCTAAGCGGAAACTCATTTTATTTGTGTTTCAGAGGACAAGCTCATGTTTCTTTTAAGATCACCACACTGAACGGTAACAACATAGTGAGAAAAATCAACTTTAAAAAATCATTACCATTTTTAAGGTAATGTGAACACAGACATCACTCTCAGCTGAATCCAGCAATCAGCCCTGGGACAGTCAATCTAAATAGTAGTTAAGAACCCTGAGGAAAAGGCCTGGGCCCAGGGACATGGAAGTGTTCATGCCCTTTCCTTATCTTAACACCCACTTATCTCTTTTTTAACACTCTATACTCATTCTAATATATTTCTGTAGCCTGTTTCATCTTTTGCTTTCATTTAAGGGACTCCTTCCACTAGTGAGACTGCCCAGATCTGCATTTTCTTACTACCTTTATGAGAACCCAGTTCCATCATAATCTGCTCTGTGTATTCACTAAGGCTGAGTATTCCTTCAGTGTTCAGTGACAGAGATTTATCTGGAAAGAAAAGTGTTTCTTGCAGGCAATGCAAAACCCTAGAGAGCACATGAGACTGAGAAATTATTGTCCTTTGTCATCACCTCCTGCTGTTTAAGACAATAAAAAGCCCCTGAAAATTCCATTGAAAACCTTTTCCCACCCCAACTCAACTCAGTCTGATTAAACACCCAAACCACATGATTAAATATCTTAACCTTGGGCACTAGAATTATTGATTTATACTCAACAGTAGCTTCAAGAGATGTAACAGCTCACCCATAGTGTTGCTAACCTGTCATAGTCTGCATTTCCCTGTTCAGTTTATGCTCCACTGGATTATATTCTCTAACAGAGGAAAAACTTGTTAACTTATTAGACAACTTCAGTTCCCCATTTTATTGTGTCACTGCTGTAAACTCCTCTCAAAGATTCAAATCAAAGACTAACATCATCATGCATATAAATTATCCATACATTTATACATATATTCTGAAAAAAAAGAAGCAGAATTTTGTTGCTATGAGTGCCTCCCACAAAAAGGCCTTCCCAACAGGTGATTAAAATGATAGAGGACCTTTATTTTAGAAAAACACTGCTAGTAATTTATTATGCTAATTCATCATAGTTTAAGGCAAAAGGTGCTTGAGCTTGAAAGTTTTAAGCATAAAACTTGGCAGCTTGAAATCAGGCACAGTTGAAGATACTCCTGTAAGATCCAAACCACATTTCAGAACCTTACAGTGTTTTACAAACATTCTGCCCCAACGGGAGTGCTGTCACTGAGTGAAACTCAATCGAGGGAAAAGTTTAGGGACTATCCACAAATAAACGTAAATAGCAGGGGGCAAAGTCAGAACTCCATTCAACACTCTCATCCCAGTTCAAGCCATTTGTACTGCTTACAAGGACCTATGAGAGGGGAAGGATTACACAGAGAAAAACTATGTTACCTACATTCAATATAATTAATAATATTTATATTTTGCTAGGTCCCAACATTTTTTGAGCAAGCTTGTGCTGCACTGCAGTAGGAACAACACAGAGTGAGATGACAAGCCCTGATACAAGAATAAGACCATGAGGAATGCTGTCTTGCTTTGTTATTGTTCAATTTATTAAATAATCCATTAAAATCCATTAGATTTGACAAAGTCATTAATGAATGCTCTATCTTGAAGTTTAAGGTATAAAGGAGGAAGGACAGAAAACAAAACAACGAGAGGTTAATTACGATTTTTAAACAGGGGAGGGGAAAGGAGAAAATTATTTAACCAAAATAAGCACCATATGACATTGGTATGCAAGCCCATGAAAGCACAGATTCTCATGTTATCTAAATGACACGATCCAAACAAAGTCAACTACTTGTGTCTTTCTTTCCATTCTCAGGGCTACAGGAGTTTCCCATTAAGGCACTGTTTACTGTATTTCTCAGGGTAGAAAATTTGATGTTCTGCTAAAAATATCACAGAGCACAGTCATAAAAAATTCACAAATTTCTCAACAGTGACAAACATATGAAAAAGGGGAGATCATCACAAAATACTGACAGTTCCAAAAAAGTTTTTTTGGACATTTTCCATGTTTGCTGTTTTATAAGTCAGTCATTAGGAGGCAGCAAATGGCTCAAAACCATGTGAGAAAACAAATCCTAGAGGAAATTGAAAGTGAATAGGATGGTAAGAACTAGAAGTGGAAAATTAATTCAAGATACAAAAGTAACTTTTTGGCATTCTCCACTTCAATCAGTTTTCAGGCTACATCAAAGAAAATACTTTGTAAGCTATTTGGTAAATAATCATCAAGGGAAACCACACTCAAACTTTCCAAGGTTGGCTTGGGAGTTTTGGTAATGTTAAAAAGCAAAGGACTTATTTTCCAGCCTGTTTTCCTACAGTGTGGTTTCTAAGTGGGTATCACGACACTGTCCACACACATGCATAAGGAATACAAAACAAAATCATGTCTCATACCATTCCATTTAAACAGCTCATAACAGAACGTTGATAGTTCTACGTTATTTCCGACCCTTCTCTTTCAAATAAAAATTTAAAAGCCAGTGTGGTTTTACTCGTGCTTCCTTAGCAACAATAACAAGATCTTAGCCAGTAACATTCAGCCCTTTCTACCAGAACACAGCACAAGCCAAGGTAAAAATAGCACAAGAAGATTTCTTAAAAATAAAAATAAAGCCCAGAGTTTCTACTCCGAGTGCCCACATTTTTGTGAAATTGCCGGTAATATTTCATATTGTGCAATCAGAAAGCTGCTTTTCAGAAGCATTTATATCCTGAATCAAAACAGAAGTGGAAAGGGAAAAACATTTTATATTCTAAGAGAGCCTGTAAATATGAAAAGGTTAAAATATGGGCTATGCTTGCTCTCATCTCTGCATATGACATGTAAATTAGTATTTATTTCAAAAGCTGTATTATCTTCCACACAGGACAATGCACTTATCTGTATCTCACTAAACAGTTATAGTAAGTAACAGAGATGATAAGCATGAAACCACATCAATTTTTCTCATTAATAGATTCATACAGATGTATAATATTCTTAAAATACTGAATTTGCAATTAATCAAACATTCTCAGCTTTACTACATTAATCATAAAATACAAATAACAAAAACAAGGCATAAACTTACTATTTCTGGGGTGTTCACACTGTCCTTTGGTCTTAGTCAGTGGGAAATAATTACCCTTAGGAAATCTGGTAAGCAGAAATACAATAAAAATAAACATTAGTTTGCCAAAAAGAACAAATTCAGCTTTCCTGCAAGTATTTTTCCCCATAATACTTCACAGGCAAGGTTTAAAAAAAAAAAAAAAAGAACCACAAAAAGCAAAGTTGAAAAAATATATACACTTAAAACATAGTCCAGCAGTGTTCAAGGATCCTTGCCTCTCAAACTTTAAAGCAGCACAGACAAACGTTGAGATGCCTATAATAGAACAAAAATCCAAGTTCTCAATCACTAGTTACGCAGTATGTGTCAGTGAGGAAGACAATTTCCAAAATAATGATTAATGTATTATCCAGATTTTTTCCTCTCTCTCTCTCTCTCTCTCTCTCTCTCTCTTTTCCCCTTCCCATTCAGGTTTTTCTTCTTATAAAATGCACATAGGTTTTTTCTTCCCTGTACCCTGACTCAGGCCTGGCTTTGAAATGCATTTCAATCTCTCAACACAGACTGCTTTCACTGCATTTAGAGTCCCACCAAGGCCCAGCTTTAAAAGCTACTGATTCTTTTTTTCTTTAGCCTTCCTCACAAAGGAAGGGTATTTTGTAAATTACCAGCTCGTTCAGATCAACAAAAGGTACTTTCATAGAAAGCCCCATTTGATTTTGCTCAAATTTGATTACAAGGATGGAGAAAAGGAAAGGAAGTCAAAAAGAAAAACCCCAGATGGCTTTTTCATTCATCTCAGTGAATGAGCTTTATCTGTGCCTTTTGAAACTGTAGCAGTGGAAAAGCATTTCTGTTGGCTTAAAAAACTTGACAAAAATTATTGGTTTGCCATTTCTCATGTAACTGCCATTGGGAACTGGATGAAAAGACTTTTTCATGGGATCGCCTGCTTGGATCAAAATAATGGAGATTAGGTATTTCATTATAAATTACAGTGGGAGATAGAGCAGGCTGTCATATTAATAGCAACCTGCTCATGGCCTTCAATGGTAGCTATTCTCCTAGACAAAGGACCAAGGGGGTTGTCTATTGAACTTGTACTTTAGGCCTGATCAATTTTCTATCATCAAGGCAAAAGGTGAGGTGACTAACAAAAGAATTCACACATGACTGACCTCATAAGCCTATAGATAAAACAGCTTAAAGAAACAAAACACATCCTGAAATTATGGGTGATAAACTGTATAAAGGAAAAAGAAGAAGAGAAATGATAGAAAAAGGGAGAGAAAGAGCACGTGGTCTGTAATTCTCCCTCCCTTCTTAGGTGAATGGACATATTAAAAGCTACTTGTTTTCAGCTGCAGATAATTGCAGCCTTTGCTTTGCCATGTTCTGCCTTAAATCCTTCCATGTACTTTTTCGTCCAAGACTGTTCCAATAATTTCATTCACCAGTAACCACAGTACTGAGGTTAATACAGAACTTCCAAGAGCTGTAGCTGCACACAGGATTACACACAACATTATATACAGAAAGGTGTCACACAGGCATTACAGTTATAATCAAATTACAGGAATAGCTGTGATCCTTTTATACAAAGCTGTGCTAATTAAGGGAAAGTTGGATATCTGAGTTATATAAGAACATCTCCCAGAGCTTGAAAGTCTTGACACTTTTTTCTTTCACTAAGATGTCACACAGTTTTATCCAGTGTGCAAAACTGCACGTAAAATGCTCATAATATATTTAGGTACCCTTACACTTGTATTATCTGCATTTCCTTTCCTGCTTCCTCAGAGATGAAGACCCTTCTGCACCATCAGATGTACAGAGGGTGAAATCTTCACTCTCCTGAAGCCAAATACATAACAGCAAGATGTTCATTCATCTGTCAGGATCAATGTTTCCTCCAGTTTGCTGTACAGATAGAAACTGCACTAGCCAGAACACTTCTACACAGAACTGTGGTTTCAGATACATCTTAACTCTGTTGAAATTTCCTATGTTAAAGTATTCCTATCCCCTCCCATGAAAAAAATTGTGGAAGCATGCAAATATTTGTATTTGAAGGCCAAAACTCAAGGTAAAGCAGCAGAGAATTCCCCTTTCAAACAGCTAACAGCAGCTCAAGTGTAAATTCACACCAGGGGAGAGCACAACAGTCTAGATTTTGGGTTCAAGTCCCAGCTACACAGTCACCACAAAGTCAGGATGTTCCAAGTTTTCTGAGATATTTAGGAATTTCTCCTTTTAGCTCTACCACTGCAGTGATACTGCAGTTGCACAAATGAAGCCAGCCACCAATCCGTGGCACTTTGCCACCTGTCAGCATAGCAGTATTTATGTAAAGACGCTGAAATAATCCAGGCTAAAAACAAGCACTTTTAGTGATGTAAGGCTCAGGAGAAGCGAGACAGAATACATGGGAGGCTACAAACTGAGTGCAGGGGAGGAACTTCTGAGCCACAACTTTGCCACAGAAGCAAATGTATTGTTGAATTACAGAGTCCTGCTGAAAAGAAACATACTTTTTTATCACACAGGAATCTTAAATAACTCATTAGACCCACTTCCTGGAAATAGAAACAAGATGAAGACAGGCCAAACAGCAGCAGTATGTGTTAGATTTTGGCTGCCAGCACAAAAATCCTGAGAATCAGTGACAGAGCACATACCCCCACAGAGCTCAGATACACCACACCATATTGATGGAGCCCGAGTGTAATGGTATCTTCCCATTATCCCACAGATGAACTGATAATTACTAAATGATTAGCAATTAATCCCAACTTTGCATCCTCTATGAGGGGCTCTTCTGAGCAGTTTCAGAGGAAAGAGCTCTTGTGATCATTGTAGATAGCTCTCTGAAAGTATTGTCTCTGTGCTCATAAGCAGCAAGAAAGACAAACTGAGTATTAAGAGCTATTTGAAAAAAAATATAGACCAAGAAGAAAAACACATTTTGTTACAGCGTCAATATAGTTTTGGTACCCCATATTAAAAGGCAGGAGCAAGGCAGTATACCAAAAGAGGCACATAGGTATGTGTTATTTCCAAAGAAATAATTAAGCAAGCACTGACTACCAGGAAGACATAGACAGATTTGACCCTCAGAACACAACTCAAACAGGACATTAATCTCATAATGTACACTGGAAAATTACTCAAAAAACAAAGACGGGTTGAAGGGGGGGGGAGGGTCCCTGTTTTGCTTTGCTTATTTAAGTAGGAATCTTCTCTATTTCCCACCTCCTTCCCCCCATTATAGCATTGTGGGAAACCTTAATGATAAAGATCCATGACTTTACATTCCACTTCCCATCCTCACAGACCTGCCTACAAGGGACATTGTCATTCTACTGCTGCTGACATTGCTCCTGGAAGCAGGAAGGAACAAGAATCCAACTCCAAATTCAGCTTTGATGTTCAAACAACAGCACTATTTATCTATAAGTACCTGCTGTATTTCCCACTCTGGACTTTTCCATATTGACCAACTTTGTTGCCCAAACAGTTATTTTTTGTGTTAAAGGGCTATTTTTGTATTACAAGTCTGAATACTCCTGAACACCTGCTTCTGGGTAAAAGCTCCAGTAACTGGCACAGGGAGACAGAACCAGTAATATTTGAGATTATTTTTAGACTGCAAAACATGGTTGATACAAAGTCTGGCTTAATATTTGATAATTGTCAAATAGTAATCTCCTGTAATAACCAGAACTGATATCTCTCAAAGTAGTTTTAATGAGAATTTGTGAATAGCTATTTCATTTTTGAATGATAACATATATTTATCAAAATTAAATTTCTCAGGTAAATGAACAAGGCTCTTCCTAAGCTTAACCTCTGCATTCTGTGCTCCTGTAGGACTCAATCTGTTTGGACATCCTGATTCCAAGGTAAGGACGTCACTGCCAAAGTTACTGAAAATAATTTGGAGAGAGCACTCTCACTAAGAAATGTCCACCCAGGTAATGTAATTATAAAATATGTATCCACACAGTGGGCCAAGACAATTAAAACCTTGAGAATAATTCCCCTTGTACTAAAACCATAAAAACTGTTTCCATTGGCTTTTGCTGGTTTGTGCTTGAGATGTGTTTGGTTTGTTCTCAGCTTCCACATCACAAACCCATTGCCATGTTTTTCTGTCATTCATCATCACAGTGCCAGAGACCTGCAGAACAAACAAGGTCTGTTACCCCAATGTCTATCAACTTCACTACTTTGCATGGACAGACCTTCTGAACAACATGTCAGCTAACTGCTTATCCCTGTCCCATCAATGCTGGGGGAATTAACTGGAATTTAAAGATAATTGGCAGGTTTGAAAAGTGCATATCAAGTCGGGGTATTGGTGGTGGTGGTTTTGTTGTTGTTGTTTTCTTTCCAAAATTCTTCTTAAATATACTTTCTGGAGAACCTTTGGACATAATTCTTACAGTGCACTTTGAAGAAGTACAGCAGACAGGGGCAGTAGGGCCGATCACAAGACATCATGATGAATGAAACATTTTGTTTTCTAATGGAAAAAAATGGACTGCACATATTCTTACATGTTCCTCTGAACTGGGACCTGCATGTGTAACACTCAGAAATGTCTATTTTCACAATCTCCAGCTAGAAAATTGTCATTAAAATTGAACGTGCATTTTTGGCAATGAACAACAACAACAAAGGAAACCTTTTTTTTTTTGTCAATAGGGGAACACACATTTACAAGACGCTTTTTCCAGAGAAGGAAGATGGTAGCACTAATAATTCCTAGTCCAGCTTAGGGCTGTAGAAGGTTCATTATCAGGCAGGAAGAGAGCTAATATGCGTAAAGAGTCTGTCAGATGTCATTAACATTTTACATCACTGAGGTTGCTGATCTCAGGCAGTATTAATGGCATCTGAGGAAGCAGTGCTATTGATCAGAGAAAGCAGAAACATAAGCATCCTCCTTTTGTGGCTTCTGACCACAAAACTATCAATGTCTGCTAAATAATTTCAGGTAGAGGAGATGAACTCATGACACAACACAACCAGAGAGTGCTCTGCCAGTAACTCGCTCCCATTTGTACAATAAAAATTCTATTTAAGTGATTTGATTTGTTATGATTGCTACACTATGGCATGGAAAATGACTTGCTGGGAAGCCAGTCCCAGAGCACCTAGGATTTTAAGGTGAGCTTATGGAATGTCACCAGGCACCCACAGGAAGGCATTGCAAGTCAAGGGGTGCAAGTGTGGTCTTCTCTAGGCATGGAACTCTACTTTGGAAAAGGCTCCCTCCTCCACACTCACCCCTCCTCCTTCTCTACATTCCATTGTATTGCTTCCACTTTCCTGACTATGTTTTTTAAACCACTGTAAACAGGGGGTATATGGTTCAGACAATATATGGAACACCTGGTGCAGATACTCCCGAAAAATATTCTGTTCTAAAATTAGGAGTGGGTTTAATGCCTTATCTGAAAGATCAAAAAAACAACCCTACTCAATCTGGGTGTTCAATAATTACAAATTGCAGTGTCTTTAAGAAAAAAAAAAAAAAGAAATTAGAACTTCAAAATACAAAAAGCTGAATCACACATTCGGATGAAAAAAGCTCTTTATGCCACTTGGAGAACATGTTGTATCAGTAACAACCTGTAAGGCAGTGAAAGGACTATCCAGAGTCCTATTCGCCTGTTTTGCCTCAGTTGGGGGACAAAGGTACTGGGCATGTTAGGACAAGTTGCTTTTTCATGCTTGATTAAGTTTCAGGAATTGATTATTTAAGACTTTCTAAATGAAGTCAGATATGCAAATAATGCATGAGAAAGTAATAACTTATTTACATTTTTTCATTGGTGTATCACTATATATAAAATAGGGTGCCTTTTTAAGTCAAAAACACTGTATAAGAAGTGATTGATTAAACTGATTAATACCCAACTCGCAACCTGAACAACACACTAGACTAGCACTTGAATTTACAGGTAACCACAAAAAGGAAATCATAAAAGACAACAGTAAATAAAAGCAATGCATGCAACATTTTAATAAAGCCGAAGATCTGAGAAACAAGCTTGGCCAAGTCAGACACATGGAAAAAAAATAAATCAACAAAAAATCGTGTGTGTTTTTTTTCAACAGAAAGGAAAAGAAAGAAACAAGGTGATGTCAAATGACCCAATAAAATGGAAAGATAGAAATATAGACATAAATAATTTTAATTTTAGTCATCTTGGCTAGAACTTAATTTCTTTATTGCCTTCAAGTATAAGATGCAAACATCTCAAAGTGGAAACTGAGAAATAAGTGTAAAAGAATAGCATGTGCATGCAGAGGCAGCACCAGAAAAGTGAATAAATTGAGGTACAATTAGCAAGAGACAAAGGACTAAAAGAAGTTCTATAAATACACTTCAATGTAAGAGAAGGACCAAGGAAAACTACTGGCTTGGCAGCAGCTTGAAGGCAAAATTGAGCTATTGACACATTGTGCCAATGTGCCAAGAAGTCGGAACTGTTTACTGCTTTATTAACAGTTGTTACCTTCAAGGTCAGTTGCAATCAACTGGCTCCTGCAATTACAATCTATTTTAAAAAAATAAAATACAATACGTTAAAAAAAAAAAAAAAAAAAAAAAAAAAAAAAAAAAAAGGAGGACATAATGCCAGCTGAGGGGAAAGAAAAGATTAGGAAAAAATATGTAGGTCAAATAATTCAAAATTAGCTATGCCATATTACATTTGCCCAAAGTCTTGGAGAACTGGATGAATATCAGAGCTGTTACTGCTTGAAAGCTGTTATCAGAATTATTTCAGAAAGCACATGATGGATGGATATGGGTACAAAAGCCCTTAGAAGAGAAAAAATGCTGCCTGCCACAAAAGGAGGAGGAAAAAACTATAGCCTAGTTACTTGAATTTTCTTTACTTTCTCAGTTTGTAAGTAAACTTAAAAAACCCAAGGAAATTAAATGAGCATGAATTCATCAAGAACAAGGCCTAATAAGGTAACAAGCCTTGTAGTATGGAAAATAATTGATGCTGCATTTCATGATTTTAGAAAGACTTTCGGCATCATTGTACAGGACTGTCTCCTGATGTAACCAAGAGACATCTTCAAAACAGTATTACTACAGGGTAAATAGCTATAGAACAAAAATTATCCTATAGCTATCAGGGACTTATTGTCTAAAAGGAAAAAGGCATCTCATGGAGCTCTTGGTCAGCCCTGAATCCAGAACTATTCTTTATTTTCATCACTAAGTCAGAAGAGAGACTGCTCCCATAATACTTCATAGAGTCATAGAATGTCCTGACTTGGAAGGGACCTACAAGGGTCACTGAGTCCAACTCCTGTCCCAGCACAGGACAACCCCAATAATCACACCCTGAGCCTGAGAGCACTTGAAGGTAGGTGTAAGCTGGGAAAATCTGCAGGCACACTGGGAGACACATTTAGAATCCAAAAAGATCTTGGCAAAAAATGGTTTGCAAGAGATAAAGTGTGATTCAAGGACAGGTACATTATTATTCCTCTCAGAAACAATAAACAGCTGAAATGTATGTTGAGAGACAGTGCAACAGTTCTGCACTAAAGCATCTGGACTTGAAGCTAAACCTGAATCTACCAAGCTATTACCAGGTATCACGCTGGAAGCTTCAGAGGCAGAGTAAAGCATGCAATGAATGCCATCTGAAATGATCTTTTTGCTTTACTTGCTTTTGAGAAGGCTGCAAATGGATTAATGTTTAGTTGTAGACACTGCCTGCAGATTAAAAGATGCAGTTAATTTGAAAAAGCAGCAGACTAGAAAATAATCTGCAAGAAAAGACTGAAATATTTGACCTTATTCTAGAAAAGATTTCAAAAAAAATCATTATAACACAACAGAAATATGCACTTGAATTCCAGAAATAGAGACTTAAGACAAAAAACTTTGAGTTAAAAAAGCCTTTACAGAGGTAAAGACAGCTGTGCAAGGAAAATAAATAGTCCTGGATAGCTTCTGAAACTGGTTAGGAAAATGTCTGTCAGAAATGGTTTAGTTATAACAGATTTCATATTTAAGACAATTTCTTAAGATTTCTTCCAGACTCTTTCCCACTTATTCTTTTATCTTACAATAATGAGAAATCATAAAAGTAGATGAAAATATAATTTTATCAAATCCTGTTAAAATTAATAAATATGTTAAGATTTAAAGTAACTTTTCCTCAGAACTCTACAAAGCTCAAACTCTCTCAGCCAAACAGAATCAGTTTTGTCCCTGTCCCATTTTTACTCAGATGGGTAGTAGCAGTTGTAGAGCTTTCTCCTAAACCTTCCTCTTTCCCTTCTAAACCTTCAGGTGCATCAACCAAACATGAAACCTCATTACATGTGCCCTTGAATTTATGAAATGAGAATGAACCTGCTCATATGGGACTACAGCATCAGGCCCAAAAAAACCCCACGCATTATAAAAATCTACATCAACAGCCTGAAGGAGATGTTCCAACACGTGAAGATACAAGGTTTGGTAATTTAATATTTGGAAAGTATTAGATAGTAATTAAGCAAATGAAATAAACATCCCTCTCTGTCCATGTCAACCTGACACCAACTGTATGGTCACGGTTATCTTTAGTTTGACTTCCATGTTCCAACCTAACACAAGTGATTTCCACATCCTGACAAGTCCAGCTTCAATTACCATGACAACACGAGCACATAATTATATACATGCATTGAAAGCAAATGTAGAGGAGTAGAAAGCATGCAGAGAACTTTGTGTTCGTTACCTGAGTGCTAAACAAACACACCACCCACCCCCCAGACTGGAATGTAGGTCTTTTAAATGTATCTTTACAGGAGTTCATAATGGTCAGAAAATAGTGAATTGAATTTATTTGAATTCAACAAAACAAAAACTAAACAATAAGATTACCTCAAACTTCATTTTGTTCAATTCCATGAGAAAAACCTCAAAAAGTTAAAAGAAAAGTTCTCTTTGCAGTTCAGATTTTGAGTGAGATTTCATATCATTATAAATACTTGTTAAGTTATTAGAGACTGATTCGTGTCAGTGGTTTCACCCAGGAATTTATTATCAAAACAAATAAGTTGATTAAAATACTTATGAAACAGCAAGTACAAGAAGTTTAAAACCTCACTTTTTTGGTAAATACAGCTTTCCTGTACTGATATAAAAACCTTAAAGAACTGTGTCCTCTATATAGTGATTTATTTTTAGGACACACTTTTTAAAAAAAATCCCCAAGTTTTCTTAAATATCATAGCCTAATCATCTCTGTTCCCAGTAACATATTTCAAAACAGTTGTGCATAATTCTAATTCCAGTCTGTGTGCCTACTTAGTGCTAATTTTTTATCCCTATGATTTCATCAACAAATATTGCAGTTATCAGCTATTATCAGCTGTGGTTGCTTCCGAGGTAAAAAGAAATATCTTTAGAGGACTGAAGTCATCAATCTCATTTAACCAGGACACCGAAGTCGGTAGCTAAGCTGGACATTAGTTTCAGCTTTGAGGAGGGAGTAGAAGTTTATTACTGTACTTCTGAGAAATCAGTCCAATAATCCAATTCATCAAGTTATGTCAGTGCAATTTCCATTTTTCCATCTCTGACATTTTTTTTCTTTTTTTTTTCTTTTTTTTCTTTTTTTTGGATGCAGGAAAAAAATATTTTTGCTGTAAAAAGTCAAAGTGAAATGGAGATATAACTTCAGAACTATAGGACCGGTCATTGACTATTGTCCCTACGGAGAACAACCACCTTTTCCTTGGACACAGAACCTTTCACTGTCATAAGCTCTATCTTTGTCAGGACGTGGAATTTGTCCACTGCTCCTGGAATCTGGAGATCAGAAGCTCCTTGTCAGTGACATGTAACTCTCACTGGTACATGGCCACAGCTTTGATATTCCTGCTTTCCCAAACTGTTGTCCTAAAGGAGCTTGGGGAGATAACAAACTTAAACCAGAAACAGGAAATAGCGCTCACCTCGCTGATTTCAAAGAGCAGCACTTACATCACTGAACGGATAAGACTATTCATATGCCTTGCTTGTCCAAATGAATAGAATGAATATCTTTGAGTGTCTTTCAGAACAGGATACAGAAAAGAAAATCTCCCACAGGTATGAAAACATTAAACAAGCACTTCCACCAGGGGAAAAAAAGAAGACAGGAGACTCTGAGTTCATTTAAATGAACGACAGTAACTCTCCTAGACCTTTAATGGGAGCAAGATTTTATGTGAGATGAGAACCAAAGAGACAGAGTGAGGTAGGCTAAGAAAGAGGGAAGTTATTTCTGATAGTAAAGACTAAAAATAGACTTCATCCAGTCCAGCTGTGACTAAACAAGTGTCTTTAGTGAAACAAGAGACTGGAGAAAGATTAGGAATTCACTGAGAGTGCCTCTGTGACAATGTACGTCACCACGGATAGTTAACCCACACTAAGCCTCCACAACTCCCAACAACCCAGCAGGAGATCCTGTGGAGGTTCTTCAAGGGAATCACTTCAAGGCTCCAAAGCACTAAAACCAGTGGCTTCACTACTAAGGTAGGGGGTCTCTCAACATGAAGCCTTGGAGCAGCAAGAAAGCTGTGCAGACATTTGGGAACAAACTGCACTTTTCCCTTCATGTGGTAGCCAGGAAATGAGTTATTTCTGTTCTAATTTGGCTGTATAAACCCAAATAACTCAATATGAATATGCCACATTCACCAAATTCGGTAGGTAAGGCCACTTGATCAGGCAAAATATTCAAACCACAAATCAGGTTGCTAAAGGACTAACAATAGAAAAAAAAAAAAAAAAAGAGAGGATTAAGAAAAGTTTCCAAATGCAAAAGAGGACGAAAAGTTTTGTAAGCAAAGTACCAACAGACAAATTTCTTAAATAAAATAAACAAATTAGCAACCAAAAAGCTGTAATATTGTTCAAACCCTCTGATAAAGTTAGGTAGATATGTAATAATAGATAACAAGGTTTCCATCTTAAAGAAACTTTTTCTGCCATGGGTGAGGCTGAGGCAATTAGCGTGCATTTCAATTAGAATCTACTTTTAAGTGTAGGTTTTTCACCTGTATATAGTGGGTAACAGTAACACAGGTAGATATAGACAGGAATGCTTAGTTTAAAAAAAAAAAAAAATAGATGAAGAGTATCTTGTTTGGGAAGTCCATTGAGAATAACACTTAAAAAGGGTTATGCAACTACAGGTTGAACTATTTGCAGATCCTTTGGAACGTTCTTAGATTACCCAAGCAAACATAACTCTTCAAGCCTGGGGACTCTGAAAAGGCAGCATTAGAATAGGCTTCCTTTTGAAATAGGGAACTAAATTTGTTATTTATAAAGCACTCCAAACTGGATGCACCCAAACCACTCTAAGACCACTAATATCAAAAGAAACTCAACTTACACACTGAGACTCCTCCCCAGAGAATACAGGCTAAGGCAGAGCACACTTTTGAATGCACACAAAAACTGATCTAAGTTAGTTTTACAGAATCAAAAAGCCCAACATACTAAAATGCATATGAACATATATATGATTTTATTAAAAAAATCTTCACTTCTGAATTCAATTTAAATATGTGAACAGAACAAACCAAGCCAGCATCACTTTCAGCTCCACAGAGGATCCTGCAGGACAAGGTTTAGCATCTGTTTTAGCTGGATTGGTGAGGCTGAGAGCAATTAACTGATTCCAGGTGGCAGGAGCAGTGACAGAGGAGGAACAGGAGGTTACTTCTTGTGCTTTTCGCTGCTTCCCCCTCCCAGTAGTTCTGTAGGTTTCAGGGATAAGAAAGCTGTGTTTGTAGTGCACCAACTCAGTTTTTCCCCTGAGTTCCAGTCTTGAAACGTCACATATGAAAGTGCTTTTCTTCCCTTCCACTGGCACTGGTCATTTCCCACATCCTCTGTATCAAAACCCCAGCCAAACAATGGCAGTAGGGTCTGACAAAGAAATTGCAAGGTTTGCTTCCTTTCCTTTTTTTTTTTTCATATTTTTTTTAATCATTATTACTATTTTTTCTATGGTAAATTATACATTTCTTTCCTTAGTATTACTCTGAATCTTGAGAATCTTCCAAATACTTTCACAGCATATGTTAAAGAAATAACATATTGGGATGGTTGTATTTATAGCAGAGCTTCAGTCATTATCATTCAGCTCTAATTTCTCCACAAAGACCGTGGTAAGGTTTCTTTGAACAGTTTCATCACATTAATGAATTCAAAAGATTTTGCTATTTTTTAAGTGGTGACAGAAACAGCAGTTTGACATCAACATAATGAATTTAACCAGCTTTCTGATTACCATGCCAAATTTTACATCTCCTGGGCACCTGAGGTAATGTCTATTCTTATCCCATAATCTATAAAGCTTCAGCTACTTCTGTTATTGCTTTTTTATGAGTAAGCTTTTGATCTCCAGTAGATTCCTACATAATAAAAGAGGTACACAGGTATTTTCCCTGCATAAAGAATTCAAAGGTCAAGAGTAAGAAAAGAAATCTTTGATCTGATGACCTTATGCACAACACTGGTTTAAATTTTTTCAAGTGCATATAATTAAACTTTTAAGGTATTTGGAAGTTGGGCAAATAGCTATAATTAAAGGCAAGGTGCTTCTATTTAAAGCACTGAGAGAGGGAAAACAGAATCATAGAATATCCCAAGTTGGAAGGGACTCAAAAGGATCACTGAATCCAACTCCTGGCCATGCATGGGACAGCCCCAGGAATCCCACCGTGTGCCTGAGAGCCTTGTCCAAACTTTTTGTGAGCTCTGCCAGGCTTGGTGCTGTGACCACTTCCCTGGGGAGCCTGATCCAGTGCCTGACCCCCGTCTGGGAGAAGAACCTTTCCCTAATGTCCAGCCTAAACCTCCCCTGGACACAGCTTCATGCCATCCCCCTGGATGTTTGCCCTGCCGATTCCCTCATGAGGAAGCTGCAGATCCCAGTGAGGTTTCCCCTCAATCTCCCCTTCTCCAGGTTAAACAAAGCAAGTGACTTCAGTCACTCCTTGTATAGTTTCCCCTCTTTCAAAGACATTGAGAATTACCTTCTTTCCTGGTCTCCTTCCAGTATCAGTGGGACAGCAGGACAGTACCTCCTCACAGTGTCAGCATGGTTAGTACATTCCCAAGGCTGGCTCTCCCTCTTCTATATCCTGGCTTTCAGAACAAATGCTAGGTTAGAAAAGCAATTCCTGCTCTTCATTTTAGGAAACAAGAAGCCAGGACCATTATCTAAAACCCATTTGTACTGGGTTTTAGGGGTGAGGTGTGGTCAGCGGGGGCCGTGGGAGTTTTTCCCACAAACCCCAACTTGGCCGCACCGCAGAGCACAACCCTGCAGAAATGTGTTGAAGAACTGGCAAGACACTGCCCAGAGGGGTTTTCCTCATAGGACTGAGGGAAAAAAGGTCAAGAAACAGCCCTGCCAGTGATAATGGAGCATTATAATGCTGTGGGCATCAGTGCAGGGACTCTCCTGCAGTCCCTGGGGACACTGTTATAGGGCAGGTTTTCCTCTTGCAGACCCCATGGGATCAGACACCTACACTGCAGACTTGTTATATAAACACTGTTCTCAGGGAGAGTTTGGCTGTACCTTTGCACAATTTTAATGAGATAATGTATTCAAAGGTTTTTGCCGTTTTCTATGCAGTGACAAAATCAGCAGATTGCTTGATGTCATAACAGATAATTTAACCAGCTCCTGATCAATCATTTGTAAAAGTCTATATTCACTGGGAATTTAAATTTGCTTGTCAGAGACCTCTAGTAATTCTCTCATGCTGTCAAAAAGGTGTCTTGAATGGAAAAATGTTTAGGTAAAATTGCATTTGGCAAATGTACTAAATCAGCATTGCCAAGAGAGCTTGGCACCACTGCATGTGTAGTGGGGAGGGGGGGGTTGTGGTCCTTTCATGACAGCTCCACTCTGCTGCTCCTTCCTCCTCACACTTGTCCCCTACCCCAGCCTGGCTCCTTCCCCCAGGCTGCAGCTCTGCAAGAACAGCTCTTCATGGGTGCTCTGCAGGCTGCAGTTCTTCGGGACAAACCCGGTCCAGAGCAGACTCTCTTGTGGGCCACAGTTCACTGAGGGAATAGCCAACTGCTGGATATTCCCTGAATGTACTTCCCAAGTCTTAAACAGAGCAAATGAGAATGTATATTCAGCTGTTGCTGAAAAGCAAGGTCCTTTATTTTATGCCACACTACTCTGAGACAGGATTTTACAACATACAGACCTAGTAGATTATGGTCTGAAGTAAATCCCACAAAAGAACAATGTGGAAGAGTATAAAGACAGTTTGCCAGGACATTTATCTCTTGCATTTAAGCCTAGAAACACAGAATAAGTATATATATATATATATAGTCTCCCAAAAGGCTGAAAATAATAATAGGCAATCCCAGCAATTTGAGATGCTGCCTACAGATGGTGTGCCCTTGTTCTGAAAATCAGTTAGAGAAGAGAAGGGTCTTTTTGTTCACTGTGTTGGGATTCAGTTGAGACTTTTTGATAAGGAACACTGAAACAGAACTTGACTTTCTCCTGGATGAAACCACAGTACATATCACCACCTTAGAAAAAAAAGACATCTCAGAATGGTTCAGTACAGTAAGTGAAGACAGATTAGGATAAATAGCAGGGCCATTACTGACAACTGGAAAGAAATCAGAAAAGTGTGCTTCCCTACTCAAATATGGCTCCCTCTAATGTGTAGGCATAGTTTTCACAACTGCTATTTTAACAAAAATATGTCATAAATGGGATTATACACCTTAATAGTAAATTACCTCAGCCAATACTTTTTTGCTGTGAAAAAACATAATCTCAAAAGTATGCCCTTCATTATCTAGCTAGAAGTTTAGGCACTGCAGCTTGTAGATATAACAAGAACAAACTGGATGAAATAGGAAAAATATTAAAATGTTATACTTGTTAGGTGCAAGGGAAGTTTTAATAAAGCATATAAGTAATTTTTAATCAGAAAATTTAAGAAGATGCAGGTATGCTCAATTAGCATAGTCCACTGAATGCACAGAGGTTCAGGGCCTGAGCCCTGTCCTCACTTCTCCATAAATCCTTTCTTGCCTCAGAGAAGATGCATGAAGATCCACAAAATTATTTTAGGGACCTATGATGACCTTGGTCATCATATCTGTGACCTGAAAAAACATGGAGGGATTTATCTTTAAATTAAATATATTTCTACAAAAGAGTAAAGTATTTGTTACTTATATGAAGTACAAACATGGCCTGCATCCTGTTTTCTAGTTCAGCATGTCAAAAAAAAAAAAAAATGGCCAAAAGTTCTTCCCTCTGCACATAGAAAGAGTTTGCTGCATGTGATTCATATCAGCCCCCTCACTACAGAGAACCTTGTCACCATAGGACTGTGAGTATAAGAACAATAAAAGAAATAGAGAATTCTCAGTGTTTCCTTCAGTGAGATGATGGGCTGTGAAAGGTACTGGAACTGACAGCTCTGAGAGGTGAAGTCCTCCCCTGAATTGCTACAGTGGAGAGAAGAGCGATGGAATTTCCTTCTCGCCCTCCCGGGTGTGTAATCTATCCCTGACCTTGAGAAGTGCCCGTTTCATCATCAGCCTCTCCACTGAAACTGCTCCCAGGAACGGCACCTTTTCATCAGGGAGCAGACTGGGAAAGAGCATCAGCTCCTTGCAGCCCAGAGCACACGTAGGGAGAGCTCTCCTGTGCGAGGCTGATCCTCCCCTCCGTGAGCAGCACCGGCACTGTCACTGATGTCTCCTGTACAGCTGCAGGCTCACGCTTTCACTGGCTGAAAGGACAAGGATTAAAACCTTCTTCTGAAAGTTAAGGCAATAAAGAACCTACACCAAGAAATAGGTGATCATTTAAGGATTTATATGTCCACACTGGCAATGTTCTTCACAGATGTATATTTTTGCTATTTTGAACACAGAAAAAGGTATGGGACGTTTAGTTCTGTTTTAGATATTTAGATATTCTGTTTAGAATATCTGGGGAAAAAAATCCCTACCCCAAGCTGTGTTTTGCTGCACAATTGAAAAAGTATTAATGATGGAAGGAGGAAAAAAGCTGGAACAGATACAAATAAGTTACATGTAAATTTGTTGAACAGATTACTCCATTGTTCAACAGCAATGAACAATTTTCATCTTAGAAAAAACAATTCCAGTATTAAGAACAGAATCTATATATATTATAAAGGGAGGTTTAACAAGATATAACAAGTGGTGTTGCAGTTTGGTCAAGGTTTGCCTGGAGCATAAGCCTGAAAAGGCCCTGCCAGAGACAAGTCAGAAGCTAAGTTGGGACTGGTTAGACATTAAAGCTGTGCTGACCAAAAAGAAACAATAAGTCAGGCAGAACCAAACAAAAGAAATTTGCAACTAGAGATAGGATGTAATCTGGTGGTGGGATTTAATTACACGGTGTTTACAGTTAGGTAAATGGATTAATATTTGAATGATATGTAAGTTGATGTTTAACTGCTATGTCTCCTGTGAAATGTAAAACCAATCATGTAACCTTGCTTGGAAAATAGTATAAAAGATGCGTTCAAAATGTGGGTCTTTGGGTACCTGTCTTGGGACAGGAGTCCACAGGGACCCCGGGCCCTGAATAAAGCACCGCATAAACTGACACTCTGTTAGTTTGTGTTCTCATTACGGGCAACAGTGGGATCCAGTCTTAAAATTCTCACTTGATGGTAACTGTCACACAAGAAATAAGCATGAAATATTTCTGTGTATCTTCAATCTTTTAATTCAGAAGAGATAAGGGTGAAGAGGGCAAATACTTTCATACATGAGTGCTGAAAATAGAAGATGAAAGAGAAACAAGAAGCAAGAGGAAAGGAGACAGAAAAGTTAGATTTTTTTAAAACCCTGTGTTAAATTTAAATTATATGTATAATCTAGGAGACACTAACACTGTGATATGAAATTTATCTGTGTAGTGTCTACACACACTACTAAAACCCTTACTTAAAAACTTTTGAAGAGGCATCTTTGAATTTGGATGGGAATGGACAAAACTGAAGTAAAGGTTTTCTGGGTGCCATTTTATAACTGTAGGTGAAATTTATACTCTGTGTGATTGCAAAACAAAGAGCAGGCGATGCCCACTCCAGGAAATCTCAGTGGGATTTTTAGTCATAGTCTTGTTGTGGAAAATGTTCTGAATAATGGTATTTGATATTCAGTGTCTCCTGCAAACTGCCAGTGTTGGAATTTCCCTTCCTGAAAGCATCTATTTGATATCTGGGCTTCTTCCCCCTCCTCCCCCAAACCCCCCTGCTCATTTATGTGTGTGTGGTTTTCCTTTTAACCCCCCACCCCTTTTTAATTTAAATAAAACTCTGGGGAAAAAAAGAGAAACAGAAGATCACAGGATGTGAAGATGCCATTCTGGGAACTAGCAAGCAGTCTCAAGAGTAAAAGAAGCCAAGTGATCTTTCAAGTGGGCTATTACTGTAGTTGTGGGAGCAGAATAATGAAACTGAACAGAATAATTGGCCTAAATATCTGGTTAGAGGGCTGGTACTGAGAAAAGAGCATGAAAGGCTCCACTAAAACCACAGAAAGGTGGGTGTTCCTGCAATCAGCACAGAAAAAAAGCATTGGAGAAGTCTGTAAACTAAAGAAGAGGGGGAGGGGAACCACTGGAAAGAAATCCAAGCAGAGGGGGGGGAGAAATGCCCACTAAATCTCTGAAAGTCTAGGGGAAAAGAAAGCAGTTGATTGTATTTGCTGACATTCCAAGGATGGCAGTTGGGAAACAGCAGTCAGAGGAGGAGCAGCATCAAGAGGTACACACTGTAAGGGAAATATGGGTGGCTCCTGAGATATATGTAAGAACACTTGGATGTATTTTTAAAACAGAGACAAAGACACAACTTGTATTATATGTATATATATATATATATATATATATATATATATATATATATATAAAAGAAGAACTTCAACTATCACTTCAAGGAGAAAAATAAAAAACCATCCTCTCCAAACTGGTCATTTCCATCAGCTAAAGACTTACCAAATAACTTCTGAATAGATAAAGCAGTGAAGTCAGCAGTATACTCAGATATGATGTTCAACCTTGTCAACACTTACATTAGAAAACATCCAAAGATGTATGGTCCAGTTTTACCATGCTATATATCTGTATATCAGAGATTCTTGCAGTGACTGAGGTGAAAGATTAAGGTACCAGCATTTTCCACACCCTTACTTCTGAAAGTAACTCTGTAAGTTGCCATAAACAATCCAAACCCAAATATCTCCTATTTTCAGTTCTAATTCAGAAACACACAATACAGCTGATATTCCTGTTAATGAACGATTATTAAAATGACAGTATCAATAGGTGATAATTAAACTATAGCAAGGCATATTCTGTATAAACAGCATTCCCAATTTCAAGTGACAAAGCAGAAAAGAAGTCGCTTTTCATTGTCTGGTTTGTATTGGAATTCCATAAATGATGTACAGATCAAGATCCATAAACAGGGGTACTAATGCAAGGGGCATGTGAGTGCTAAGGGCCTCAATACAGAGAAATGTGTCCCCAAAAAAGAGGAAAACTATTGTAAGGTTCAAGCTTTTCCTAACAATCCAGCAAAACTGGTTCATTTCAACTTCAAAATGTCCAGATGATATTTTGAAACAGCTAAAGGAAAGTGATTAAAAATCAAAATTATGTGTTACTATCACAAATACTGAGAAAGAAATCTATTTCTGGGTAAATATGCAAAATAAACCAAAAGAGATAATATCTTTAGGAGACCAGCTGCTATAATTGGGAGCAAAAGATGTTTTGTTCTGGGGCACAAAATCCTTTGTGTAAAGCACACATATATAATCCTGAAGGCATCTCAATTTTTTTTAAATTTTGACACTAAAAGACATCACTGCTTCACTCACATCATCAGCTGATCACAGCTACAACAGTGCTACTTCATTAAAACACTGAGGAAACAAGCAGCTCAGAATGGACTGGTTAATACCGGTTTATTCTAAAGGAAATTAATTGCAAACAGAAAGACCTCAATGTCAGAGGAATAAAGAAATTATATAGGAAAGAAGTTGAGATCCTGCATTTTCACATATATTCTTGGATCAGATTTATTTATTTTATTTTAATACTGCTGTATATTGCATGTAGGTCCTGCATTCATTTGGGCAACTCAACCATCTTAGATTCATCTTTCACACTATTATATTCACAGTATGCTGAAGAAACTACCACTTTCCTATTTCTCTCATTTTTTATGCAGAGAAACTATGAAAAAAAAAAAAAAAGAAAAAAGAGAAATGACAGGACTATCCTTGACTTAAATGGAACAGAGGCTCCACTTGAGAGAGTTGTTCAAGGTCATACATAAATACTCTGCTACAGCAAAGAACTACACATCCCTTTCAGAAACCCCATTCATATCTGAGCATATCTTCTTTTTCATAGCTAATGGCTCCCCTAAAAAGCCTTCTGGTAATACCTTCCTCTTAGTTACTTGGCTGAGAAGAAAAACAAACAAACAAAACTGAGCAATAACCTGCACTACAGCTCTGTTGACCCTGCACACCCTACGTTCATGAATTCCCTGATTAAGAGATTCTCTCTCCCTCCCAGAACTGCTGAGGGATTCAAATCATAAAGCAGCTTAGTAAAAGTAATGTCTTGCAATAGAGCTGGAGGAGCTGGGTATTGTTTTGCTTTACTTTTCCAATGGGGCTAATTCACAGTCCACCTTGTAAAAATAAGGCAAAAGCTTGGTGTGAAATAAATGTATAAAGTAACAAAAATTAATAAGAAGGGTACATTCATAATTCTGAGCAATGGCTCTTTGAATCACTGTTTCTTTATTAAAGCTCAAACCTTCTTAAAAATTACTAACTCCCGGAAAACTGAAACCTGGTGGTGCTAGGGCTACACATCACTTTAACAGCAGATAACTTGTGCTTAATCTAAAAATCTCCTGTTTATGTCTATGGGGGTTGCATTGTTGGCTATTTGCCCTTAGGCTAAGCAAATCATGCAGAAAGGTGCTCAGAAGAGCTATAAAACCAAACACATGTCAGGTCAAAACCCATCAGTTCCTATCAGATGTTACCTGAGCAGGGAACCTGGCCCACATCTCTGCTTATCTGAGCATACAAGGTTTCTGAAATCCCCAGCTTCACTATCACAAAAACACCTTTTCCACAGAGTCCAGTTACTGTGGAAGTGATGGTCTCACCTTATATCCAGCCCCATTCCCACAATATTTCTGCATTTCCAGGGTGGGGACAGGGGAAGGTCACTACCTCAACTGCAGACTAATGTGGGTAATGTTCCTTTGTATTTACTCAGGACATAACATAAACAGCAAAAAGAGGCAAAATATTCCCCATAACTTCCCAATAGCTTGAAGTTGTTGTAGCTTAAGAGCAGAAATGTCTAAAGGTGTCTGAGGAACATCAGTTATGAAATCCCCACCACAACTAAAATCCCAGCATCTCCATTATTGCAAACATTCTGCAGTTAAAATACAGTGGGAAGCAAGTAGAGGTTTTGAATGTTTTAATCTGCTGCACACTCACTGCGAGGGAATCTTCCTGTTTCAGGGCAGGGCAGGGAAATACATCTTCTATTCTAAAAGCTTAGGTTAAACATTTATTTTAAATATAGATAAGGGTTGGGTTTCATGCTTCCTCACAAAAACATAAGCCTTTCTAGTTATTTCCAACATCATTTGAAAGTCATCTCTCATTTTCAAAACTCTTCATTTGTTGTTTTTTTTGGATGTGTAAATTATGGGGATTACTAACAAAAGAGCAAGATTCCAGGGGAATCACTGGTAGTTCTAGGGGAGCATTAAGGTACTTAAGACCACAAGTCTCCATTAGACCTCAATAGGATTTCTATTCCTAAAACTCTTCATGGGCTTTTGTTTTGGTTTAGATACTACAACTAGTAATAAACAAACACTACTCATCACTATAGTTTTACTCAAAATTCATCATTAAGGTTCAGCACTTTGAAGTACAATATGTTACAAGAAAATATTCACAACAGAAACTCTGATATTTTACACTAAAAAATAAATTGAAAGAACTGAAACTTCTGAATGTACTGAAGTTTATAATTAATTAAAGACAACAACAAAAGATTGTCTCTGACCATAGTAACACTGTCTTCCTATTTTCCCTTTTATTTTCCTTTCATAATATCGTTGCTGTTACTTTTAGTTAAGAGTAATTTTGGCTTGCAGTTTTGTTTTGATTTGCTTTTAAAACTGCTCTAAACAGTTTAAAGACATTAAAAAAAAACATGAGTGGCACTTCGGATTTAAAAAAAAAAATCATAAAGCAGAATCTTGCAACTTTTTATATACACAGAGAACACTCTTAGAAAATAACTACAAGGATATATAGACGTCAATAGTATTATCTCATCTAAATATACAAGATCATCTAGAAATCTGTGGAGTTTCCTAACAAACAATTTAGGTATATTGTACTGTACATATCTCTAGCACAGCTCAGTTACCCTAAAAAAAACTCATTAACTTCTGTTCATTTTCAGCTAAGCCTCCAGTGCAATTCTTTCACATAACACAAATTTTTTGTTTTCAAATCCTCTGTGGGAAATCTTAACCTTGATTGCACCTCCGTTTCTATGTGGAGAGTGCCACACTCCATGGATTTGTCAGCCTTGCATACACAAGGGTCTGTTAGCTCAGTAATTAATTTTATGTCCATGAAAGCATAAATACATATGGGTACACATTTTATCATCTGTTTCTTTCCTTTAATGAAGACTGTGATTCCATGAGATGAAGGAAGAAAATGCTCTTTTCTGCTGACTCACCGTAAAGGCAGTAGAGATTCAGTGGTTGAAGTGATGCTGAACAAAAATTGGCTGCTTGTCTCTGTTTTGCACAGTTCTAAATATTTTATCAACAGGCACTACTCAAAATACTCAAAATTTCCTCTCTGAAATAAAAAAAGTACAAGTGCTTCTAACCTCTGCTGCTGTTGAAGCTTTCCCACTGTGAGAATACCGATAGTGAGGCTATCTGGATTTTAAACTCATTAGTAGAGTGAATTAAGCATATCATAGGGAAATTCTTTTCAAGAAAAGTGGGCAACTGGCAACATTTAAAAGAAAAATCATCATCATCATCATAATCCCTAATTAGAGATAAACAATCAAGGAGAAACATGTATAGCATTTCACAGGAAAGTTTTGGCAATGCTCGACTTTCACTGCTAAGGTTTTGGACTCCACTTGCCAAACATTGTTTGATGAAGGGCTAAGGGTTGTTGATGGTCTCTTTCATTCTCTTCAGGAATTCATTCTGTCAAAATTGTTTTGAGAATACACAGAAAACCCTACAAATAGTGAGAGTTTCTACTTAACCTACTGACAAATGCAGCCAGTAGCAGAATGAGACACTAAACTGGAGACTGAGAAATTCCATTATTTTTTCCAGTTCCAAGTCATGTTCTAAAGCCCATCAGAGCTGATGTAGACATGCTCCTTTCAACTCAGTATATTTTTTACAGAAGTTTTTCCAATGCCATGCATTATTGCCATGCACTAATTTTGCAGGTCTATGCTTAAAATTGTGTTTCTATCAGCTCATTCTAAGCAAAGTCACTCATTTTATAGTGCATACAGTTATATTTCTACAACGTATTTTAGTCTATGGCTGCTAATGATGCCGCCTCTTCACTTAACTCCAAATATACTGTCGAGTTGCATTCTAAGTAATTACGATATTATCAAACATATCAAAGATAAAAATGTGTTTATATCTCCCAAATAAATTCAATCTGAAAGTAATAAGAGTTTGGCATTGCATGCAATTGTTTTGATAATGTAACCTAGAAATTTCAACACCTACTAGTCCTGAACAAAATTTTACAAGGCATCTTTTGTTCATTTGCCCACCTCCTGTTTTGCACTCTAGTATTCAGTCAGATTGTTGTGAGATATCTGTAAAAATTATCTGCAGTCTCTGTATTGCCATAAAATGGACAATCCACCAGTTGCCTTCATGAGCTGCAGAAACAAAAGCCACCTCTCCATGCTGCACACCAGTGTGCATTTTTGTATCTGTGAAAAGGCTTTCAGTAGAGTTGCAGTGAATGGTTTTTCTGCTGCCATTTGATGGACAGTCTGATCCCGGTTGGGTACTGTAAAATATAATCTGAAATAGAGGTTTAGAACCATGGCATACTTTTAACTTCCTGATATACGCAGCACAGTCTGCTGTTGAGGAATTTTCCACTCTCCAAAGTGATGAGCAGACAAGGCAACACTAATGCCACTCACGCTTTGCTCAGTAGGAGGGAATGCAAAATCAGCACAGGAGCAAATATCATATTAATAGTGTGGACCTCCTTTTCCCTTCCCTCTCTCATCTCAGGTTCAGAGTTGGAAAGTGCTAACATACAGGACAGACTACATTCTTCTTCCAGCAAAAAGAATGAAGAGAAATCATTTGGTAAGTGATCACCAGGAGAACAGAATTTACTGAAGGTAAATAACTGACCTCGGTAAGCAGTGCAGTGCTGAGCAGCTACAGCCAGGGATAGAACCTGTCTCAGCAACAAATTCATCTCCCAGTTGTACTGGTGTCACTGAGGGTCCTCTAAATTCACAGCTGGTGTTTCTCTAGCTCTATAGTGATGATATCAACACATCAGTTCATTGATGCTGCACTTATTATGATGCACTTATTAAGTGTGGGTATATTTAGCATCAAATACAGAGACAACAAAGAGTACTCTATATTTGCTGACATAAAAACACAGTAAATTATTTCCCCAAATGGAATAGCTGCAAGTTTAAAGCATCTGTTTCTTTGAATACTCTTGATAAAACAATGTTACGAAGAACGAACACATTTTAATTACTCAAAAACATATAAATGAAGTGTTGCAGAGACAGACTATGTAGGTATGGGAATTAAATTACTCAGGAAATCTTTAAAGATTTCCATTCATGATATTTCTTAATTTTCAAGCAAGCAAAAAAAATTCTTACCATATACCTATAACTATATATATCTTACCATATGCATATATCTAACATAGGTTGTCCTTGATTCCAAAGGCTGCATTAATGACACAGCGTAGATTAAAAGCAAATATTGTGAAGTACGTGGAGCTCCAGAGTTCACAGCAAAATCATCCTTATTTTTATAAATGTTGTTGGTAGACTGCAATCCATTAACAGGCAAGTCCAAACTCAAACACATCATTAACAGGCTATTACAGCTCATACAGCATCAATAAATGACAAACAACCCCTTTACCGTATTATGACT